>JBCEWB010127807.1:0-11323 GCA_039654565.1 Peronia peronii | reverse complement strand
CCCCCCCTCACCTTTCCTAATTTTTCTTTTTACAATTTCATCTCAACAGAGCAGTGAAATCTCTTGTTAGAATAGCACAGCCCATGTGTAATACATTATGAATGGTATCACGAGTGTCCATGTCTGTGTATGTCCTTGTGTGTGCCTATGTGTGTGTTTCCTTTCTCTTGTTCAATTCACTTTGTAATATTTACATGGAATGAGGTCTCCCTATCTATTTTCTTAGTCAAATTCACAACATAGTTTTTTCTCGTCTTCAGGTCACCCTGTATTTTCGCCCTAGAGGATTTCACTCCCTTATCGCCCTCCAGGTAAGGATGAGACGAACCACTCGTGAAAATGCCTGGCATAATTATCGGCCGCCTTATCATGTCTGCCAAGGCACCGTCAGCAGAGAACAAGATGGAGCGGGCAACATGCTGCCTGTCCAAACCCCGAGTTGATTTCAAGCGGGTTAACTCTCCATCGGGCAGGCAGATAAACACCTTGATACTACCTTGAGAAACAGAGATGCTTATAAGCTAGAATCTGAACATTTGATAAAGTGTACATGTTTTCCTTTCAACTGCTAAAAGTGAATGCAAAAAGAGTCGCAGTGTCCCCATCCGAACTGTTTTAACAATCAGACATGAACATCTATAAGTTTTATTACTATATTGCTAGCAAAAAAATATTGGTGATCGGCTCTTGAGTGGATGTAAAATGCAGCCAGCTGCGTGAATTAATGCAAATTGCTGTGCAGTGTTCTTTGAAGAATGAAAAGTGAAAGTTAATCGGAGAGAAAGCAGGGATTTAGTCGAAGTGAAAGAGATCAGAGGCAGAACTAAATCCAAAATGTCTTCTACTATTCATGCAACTAAATCTCTGTGCGACTTGAAATGAAACCGGAATGTTTTCTGTGGATTGCACTACCATTCATCCGTTTAATATTTTGCAAGTAAGGTATATGAGGAATCGGGCAATATGAATCATGGCGGTTGTAATATATTCCAATAAAATTATGAGAAGGAACACTGTTGCCCCGAAATTTGTAAAGATCAATATGACAGGATACCAATGGGCCAAATGAAACAATACCAGATCTTTTGGAAACCGGAAAAATGAAAAAAAAAAAAAAAGAGATCTTTGTTGTTTGTCTCTGTGAGACACAAAATGTGCTATAAACGATAAAAAAAAACCCTTGCGTTCTACAGATAATCAGGTTCGCTCCAGCTGTGCATAGCTAAGATCAGCTGCTGGAAATTGTTGCCATGAATGCCTTGTGTTTTTTACTCCTTTGGTTCGTTAGAGATCTTTCAGATTATCATATTTCCTATTTCTTATCTCCAGCCAGAATACATTCTGCCCCAAAAGAGGCTTTTTTTCTTATTTATCTCGGTGATTTGAGTTCGTCATGTCTGTTAAGAGAAAAGTAATCACGGTCCAGACCAATGTCTTCCTTTTAATTTTAGTCTCATTCAGGTTAGCCACTAGCTGTAACAAGATAAGCAGAAAGCGTCCCTGGAAGAAAATACCTCTTAAAGCGATGAGTTTTTCGGGATGACTGAGAGTTTTGAGGTGAAGAGGAGGAAGGAAAAATTCAGAAAGCTTAAGGTTGGGACAAGGGTTCAATCGGAGTAAGCATGTTAATTAGAGAAGTTTTCAAGTCTTTCTCTCCAGGCTATCCCTGATTAAACTTGGTAGATTTCTAAGGCCACGTCCGAGCTTGATCTAGTCTCACTTCTTCAGTTTCCGGACATTTCTCTGTTAGTTTACAAATTCATACTATAGTGGTGATGTGACTAGCACATTGATATTACCGAGAGGTAATGTTACATTACCATTGAGATATGCATTAAGTAAACCACCACAAACCCGTTGGTGCTCGTACGTCTTCAGAGTTTGTCTGGCAAGCTGTACAGAGTGTGCCATGTCTTTTTATCTGAGGGTTTGCAACATCCAGTCTGAAGGTGGACAGAAACCTCAGATGTACCATAATATTGGGTGAGGATGTTCAACTGAGTTCTCAGCCAAGGTTTTTTTATTTTTCCACCTAATGTCCGTTTACTTTTCAAACTACATTACAATCCCTTTCGATAGATGAGGAAGTGCGATATATGAAAGAAAATTAGACAAACAATTCCTCTCAAAGAATAAAACTTAGACAATGAGTGTTCTTAGCTCAGTGTTTTCATCGTCGAGTGGTGATAAACTATGAGGCATTGATGATAATAATAATAATAACAGTGTTTATATAGCGCTTATCCCTGTGCAGTACAGGCTCTAAGCACTTTACCATCTATTATTGTCCCGACAGACCCAAAGAAGATACTGATAAAAGCTCTCAGATTCCTGGGAAGCATACAAGGCGGCTGCCTGTTTGACGCTCAATTCCTTATCAGTCTAACACTATCAGTCACTGTCTATAGTCGGGTACCCATTTTAAACCTGGGTAGAGTCAGGAAAATTAATGTGTGTTAATTGTCTTTCCCAAAGACGAAATGTCGGGACCAGTCAGGATTCAAACCCGGAACTTTAGATCCCAATCCGACGGCCCAACCGCTAGGCTACCGATACTATGATCGCTGTTCTTTCAATACAATTCTCTTTCGTTCCTAATGCCATAATACATACCAAACCACTGCTTGACATTTTAGTAGCAAAGCTGTTTTGCACTCTTTTTTAGCCTTCTGGCCTTTTTATCTCCACAGTTCGTTTTGTTTTCAGGTGCTCCAGAATTTCTTAAAACTCTGTCCATCCTGTATCTGTATGGTCGACAATGGTGATGCTAAATTATGTCCTCTCCAAGATAAAACTACATAGTCAGCGATAGGAAATTCCTCAAGAATCAAGTGGCCCAATTATTTTCACAATTTTGAAAAGGATAACTGAGTTTAAGATAAGCCTCGGTGGAAAAATTGTTTTTAACGAGATTTATCACGACAGGAAAATAGGCAGAATCACCGACTGTGGTCTCTGCAGGGATAGATGAATGTGCAAACTCGACTGTGTAACTGACTGTGAGTGAGTGGGTGGGTGAGTGAGTGAGTGAGTGAGTGAGTGAGTGAGTGAGTGAGTGAGTGAGTGAGTGAGTGAGTGAGTGAGTGAGTGGGGAAGTGAGTAAGTAAGTGAGTGAGTGAATGAATGGGCAAGTCAGTGACAGAAAGTTTTATAACCTTTCAAAGAACAGAGTGATTGAATGAATGAATAAATGCCTCGGTGAATGCAGGTAAAGAACGATCAGAGAGGATTAAATTTATAAAATATCATAGGAAACAAAATAGTAAAGAAGCCTGCAAGAACATGAGGAATGTCATTCCCTATCTTGAATGTGCTCTACTTGGAACACCTTCTGTACTCTAAGACAGTTACAGATCAGAGCTAGATATATCTGCCAGTTTTTGCACACTAACAAACCAAAGCGTGCCAAGATCGCAGCCACATTGTAGCAGGTGGGAAATGGCTTCGCACCTCAAGCACTGACAGATAGCCCACGGCAAAAGCAGACTATTTCCTTGCCAATCGGACTAATGAATTCACCAGCGTCTAGAACGAGAAACATGCACGACCCGATCGATTTTTCACAGCTGGTGTGTGTGTGTGTTTGTGTGTGTTTGTTTGGGAGTTTATTTTTGTATCTGTGGATGTGTGTGTGTGTGTTGGTGATTCCAAATTCTGTCATTATTCCACCGACGGGGGTCACAAGTGAGCAAAGGAGACAACGCAGGAAATGAAGCGAGAAAGATCAGATCAACACATTACACTGCCCTTCAACTCCAGGTACTGCACTCGGCAATGTTAATGTTGTCCACGGAATGCGCTTCAGGAGCGGAGGAGGACAATCAATGTAAATAACTGCCACTACATCATCGCTGCAGACTATATTTTTGTATATTAAAAATTTTAGTACGAAAAGAGTCATGGCAGTTTATCATGAAAAACGTTCTCTCAGGAATGAATACAATTAAAATCTGATCTTATCTTGACTTTTTATTATCTTATGTTGATCAGAATACTATATTGTGATGGAAAATTCAGTAAACCTCATATTCTCAAGGTTCTAGAATAAATTTTACACCTAGGGCTTGGACTCTATATAGGCTATAAAAAAAAGTGATACTTACGCATTTTTGATTAAAAATGAGCTTATAGAGACTGAGTGAAAGGATTGCTCTGAAGCCCCGTCTGGCCAAAGGCTTGGCCACATAGTAGCTGAAATCTGTTTATAAACAACGGGCACAAAATATCGGATCTTTGGAGTTCACCAATCTCCCGGGAAGTCCCATCGACCCATGACCTTGGCCTTACCTCGGCCGTAAGTTTGCCGCACTTCTTGATTTGATCCTGTTACTCTGGATAGTAAATTTATGACTAAAACTCTTCGCTAATAAAGATGCTTTCCAAATAATAATAGTAGTGAGTAGTGTTAATGATTTGGTGACGCAGGAAAACGCCTGACGTACTTCCCGCGTCGGGTTTTTCCTGAAATCTTATGTTCTACTATTGAAATGAAAGTTTCTGGTTCCACAAGGTAAATCAAGAGGCCGAGTGCCTCTAATATGTGACAATTCATAATAATAAATATTCAACAAAGCATTCACTACTATCACTTGACCACAGGATGATATAGAACAAGCCCATTGACGAGAATCCATCTGATTGATGCCTACATAATTTTCAGCTACAGTTAATTTTGATCACACTGGACCCACAAAATCGTTCATGAAACTGTTGTGGAATTTATATATAAATATAATATATCAAGGTATTAAGCTCAAACAAAACACAACTCTGATCAAACCTCATACAAGTGTACCTTTCTTGCTTGGAAGACATCATCTCGATAACGTATGTTGCTTTTGAACAATCATTTTGATGTTTGAAACAACGACATACACTAGTGCAAAAAAAAAAACAAACAAATGATTTCCCAGCGTTTGGAACTACACATGGGTAAAAGCTCGAACATCTTGTTCCAAGCAGATTTTGATACCATATTACCAACGACCTAAAACTACTTGCTTCTAGTGAGCCTAAAAAGACAGGCAAAAAAAAAAAAAACCAACAGGTATCCAAATTACAGCACAAATCATATAACTAAAAGCTCGTAAGTCTTTATTATGCTCTTGTTTTATTTGTATGTTGCTGAAATGTTAGCATTTTTTTTGTTACCCTTTTTTTCAGGCAGAGGGGCCGCGAAATTGCGTTACTGAACGCAACATCTTAGAATGCAGTGTATCGTAATATGGCATGAGACGAGTATGAACGTAAATGTATGTGTATGTATGTACGAGTTTGTATTTCTGTCACTTTGTCAGTTGTGAGTGAAATTCCCTCCAAAGGACATTCTGAGTTTGCCATCATGTTCCACTAGGCACTCTTATCCTCCAATCGTAGCGTTTCTGTCTATATGATGCTACATATCTACCGTCCTCTAGAGCTCTGGGGGTTTTGAAAAAGCCCGGCATATAGGTAAATGATTCTGTCGTAAGCACATACACCATCAAATAAAATCAAAAATTTTAATTTTTGAATCAAACTAAAAAAAAAAAAATTTTAAATATTGGCCTACTTGTCCATTTCTATAATATCAGGCACAACTGTCTTAAATGGTGAGGGGAAAGTGAGAAGAGCCTGGTTTTCGTATGTTTAACCTTGGCAAATCCTTTTTCGTTGAGTCTCTCAATTTAAGCTCTCACTCTACTCCCCCTTATCTCCTAATCCGGTGCTTCTACCATATGTGCCATTTTTTATTGCCCTTTATAGACACCTCACAAGAGCCTGATGTGTCTAAATTTTTTTGTCTTAACTTTTTCTTATGGAAAAAGAGATTAAGTAATTACATTTGAAAGTAAGCACATCAGTATTAGAGGAGTGAACACGCATGTTATAGTACCATGTTCATTTTTTTAACGTTATGCTCCCGAGCATTACTTTCAAGGCTGCTTGTATCCTGCCTATGCTTTATTGCTCTGAAAAATAAAGACAAATAATAATAATAATAATAATAATAATTTTTTTTTAAAAATAAAAGACCAGAAAACTAAAAATACTTCCAAAGTCTAGTTTCATCAACACTAAAACTAAAATATACAGGATGAAGCAACAAAAGCCAGGTGTAAATTTGATTATTAAACATAGCGAGATTTGCATTTCCTTTCCTCATTTACAGAGAGAAATATCTAATTTGCTGCTGCATATTGCTCACAAGCAGAGTATTGTGTGTGTATATTATATACCAATATGCCCCTCCTTCCTCCACTTCTTTCTTCCCCCTAACTCTCAACACCGACGTTATTCGAAAGCGTAGAAGCACGAAACAGAGGGTGTAGCAGCCAGCACGTGTTTATGGGTGTGGCCGTACATGTGGTTTAATCTAAGGCAAATAGCACAGGTATTTTCTCCCCCTCAGTACATCTTACAATACCTGATCGCTGCTGCTGAACACAAGTTCGGGTACACTGTCAGGCTACATTACAGAAAGCCGCAAAAAGACAAAACGCTATTATTTCATGATTCTTTGACTGCCAAGAGAGAACCATTAGAATGTGGAAATATTGCTTCAAATATTCGTGTGTGTTAAACTACTGACGTTTGAAGTCAACAAAGCATACACGATTCTTACTAAAATATTAGCTTTTGGACGAAATTGATTTGAGCACTGTTGGGGATTAACTGAAGATTTGAAGAACTTGCTTTGAGCACTTTGTTTTGAGCGCTTAAAATAATCGATTTGTGGTATGGAATTGGATTACAGAATACTTGTATTCAGATCTGTATCCATTTAAAATAACTCTGTCTGACCTTTCTCTGTAGTGTACTTCTCCATGATTCACACAGCTGTTTCTAATATAAGCTTAAATCTTGAAGTGACTGTTGGGTTATGTAAAAGGGTTTATTGAACTTGAGATGCTTAAAATTTTAACACATTCTACCTGTCTCATTTTAACAGGCATGTCATGTTAACACAACAGTGTTCATAAAACTGTTATATTCGCCAATGTCACAAGTAATACCAGCGTTTACATCAGTGTCACTTAGATAGAAGTGCCTGTTAACGACAGGAAATATTCAACCGCTTTTAATCAGCGAAACCAATCCATGACATTGATATTGACATCTTGTCTGTGGGTACATCGACTGTCAATCGACAAGTATACTAAGGATATGTAGTACACTACTACAGGTTCAAAACAAGTTCACTTTCCTACATTCTACAGACAGAGCTCAAAGCAAATTGTCATTGACGGCATCAAAGCTAAAAAAATCATGTACACTTTCTATTCTCGGGCAATAAACCGGTACGAAGAAAAAGAATAGGAACAATAAAATACAGGTTCACAACGGTTTCATCGCCACTGTCAAAACGTATTTCTGCATGGTTTCCTCTAGTACAGTAGAAGGCTTATATTCATCTGATGTAAAAGTGGAAATGCTTGGCAATGAAAACATGAAGCCAGTTACTGCCAATGGCATGTCAGCTCCTTTTACGAGCTGTCTCATCTGAGAAAAATATGTTCACGAACATAAAGTACATGTATATCTTCAAACTTTATGCATTTCTGGTCTATTCTTTCTTTCTATCTCTCTCTCACGCATCCCCACACCCACATACACATACACACACCATCTCTCTCTCTCTCTCTCTCTCTCTCTCTCTCTCTCTCTCTCTCTCTCTCTCTCTCTCTCTCTGGTTTAAGTGCATTAACATTGTTGAAACCAGACAGGGACATCGGTGGTTCTAAGCATTGAACATGTTTTCTGTTTTAATTGAGGCCAAGGTCTATAAAGAAAAATCTTGAGAAATTTAAGGAGTGATTCTTAAAAACGCATGGAACCTAATTATATTGGGATCTATTTTAACCGGAAAGTGATTCATTTTTCCCCAGATATTTAATCGATATGATGCTCCCTTCCAGAGATGAAAGTATCCACCAGAACAGTTGGCTGGATCCGAACTGGTAAATTTCTTTGCTCTCTTACTAAATGCCCAAAACGAAATGAATGATAAACAATAGGAAAATAAAAACAAACAAGCAATAAATCCAGCCATTGTCTCCTCATTCATCTGGCATGTTTAGAAACTATCAATTATCAGAATGAATTCAATATAAAAAGAGGAATTAATGCATAAACATTTTATGCCCCGGTGAGTCGGCAAAATACAAAATCATATTTCTGGAACTATTCTGGAATTAGAAACACCGAAATTTTCAGTAAAACAGCAGTTATGAAGACTAGGAAAGAGCGGGAAGTGAATTTAAGCAAAAGAGATGTAAAAATAAGTGAATAAATACATAAGCTCACATAATACAACTCCGATAAACTCTCCCAGTCCAAGACATAAAAAAGTCTCACCATCATCGTGCATTGATCTGCTTAATAAGGTGTCAGTGTCCATGATGACTCTTTACTACTGGCCTTTGCCTGTTGGTGTTATCTTTCCCCTGCCATCATCTAACCTACACGTCTCTTAATTTTTACAGAAAATCGTGGCAATGGTAGAACACAAGATTTCGGTAAAAAACCCAACGAGGAAGTACATCAGGCGTTTTTTTACGTCATTAAATAATTAACACTACTCATTACTATCATTAAGAAGAGAGCAGCTAGGTTCAACAGGCTCAGAGCGATCAGTTCTAGTCATAAATTTTCTACCCACCGTGACAGGGTCAAACCAAGAAGTGAGGCAAACTTACGGTGAAGCAAGGCCAAAGACATGGGTTGGTGGAATTTCCCGAAACATTGGTGAACGCTACTGATTAGGCTATAGGTCAGAAAGCAATATGTGGGGTGGGGGGGGGGGGTGCAATTCTATTTTCACCTAATAAAGCTCAGTATGCATGGTAGGGGAGGACAATTTCGTTTTTGGCAGCATCAGCCTGACAAAGACTGTTTATTCGAACAGATGGGTCTGATTAATTCTTCTCCTTCTAACAAATAAATCTGCAGCACAACTAACTAATCCTTTCTTGTTTGTTTGTTTGTTTGTTTGTTTGTTTGTTTGTTTGTTTGTTGTTGTTGTTGTTATATCGCCAACCACGGCGATAATAATGAATGTTAAGGAAAGGAAAACAACAATAAAGTGCCCTTTTGTCCCCTTCAATGCAATTAAATCATTTGTAGAAACTTCAGTAACACACATACTACCACTATGATTGTCACTTCTATTGCCTGTATCATCGCCATCGCTGTTAGTATCATCACTTCTACCTATCATTACTGCCACTAGCACATTGTCATCTCTCAATAGCTACACTACAATCACCAATACACACGTCTTCAGTATTGCATTATCACAGCCATCATCTCCTCAGCCTTCCCCGTCCCACCCCCTCCCCCTACTATCAACATGTTATCACCAGCACAATGACTAGCCTAATTCTACATCTCAGATCGAGAACATGATTTTAGTTACAACTTTCTATCTATAGACAATCCTGCTTTTTGGAACAAGAATCGAGGCACATTCTTCTGGAATTGATTTCGCATTCAACATTATTTTTTTCGTTTTGTTTTTTTTTTTTTATTCCCACCATTTGAGCCTGGGCGAGTACCTTTGAGACAGAAAATGGCAAGGGGACTCATTATGTAGGAGTTATGGAAACAGTTATTTCATTGCGTCTTGCAGATGTTGTACATGCATGTGTGAGGTGGCTGGTTGGGACTGGCTGCGTTCAAAGGACATAAGATTGCGCAAAGGGTAAAAGGGTGATGGGCAGACTAACCAAGATAGGCAGAACCAACTGCCTTTCTGCGCATAACATATTGTATGTGTTTATCTCTTCTGTCTGCACACTCGTGCGAGACCCAGACATAAATTAGATATCTTAGATTCAACTTATTTTCTTTCTTTCTTTCTTTTCTTTCGTTCTTTCTTTCTTTCTTTCCCGGTCAAACTTTCCAAGATATTCTACCGAGATCGTCATTTCAGATATTTCCAGACTGTCGTACCGAGTAAGGCAAAACGGAGTGGAAGAGGGAGGGCGGGAAAAAGAGAGAGAGACAATTTGTAAGAAAACAAGATTGATGAAGCCATAACAACTTTCCCTTCATGTTGTTTCCTTGACCTTTCTTTAGTTATTCCTTTCCATCTATCCTACACGTATGTCATTCGTGCAAGTCCCTTGTGGAAGATCAGTATTGAAAGGTGGGGAGGGAACAGGTCCCTGGAATCCGTAATTCTTTTTTTCTCCACTATTTTCCTCCACTGTCGCTTCTCTTTCTCACTATAGATCTGCCATACTTCTCCCCTCCCGCTGTTTTCCTTATTACTATCATAGTGGTCGATCCGAATAAAGAATAGAATCCTAGTAAGCAAAACAATGGCAACAGCAAGGGGCAGGAACCCATTCAGCGGTGTGAGAACTATGTATGTCTATACACTCAACATCATGTGGTAGAACAAAAAATTCATTACTTTCATGCCTTAAAAATATCTCTAAAACGAGAACGCCATAAATCAGCAAAGAAGAAAAAGCGACGAACAAAGTGTATAAAACAGACTCCTCTATATCTGTTCACAGACGGAAAGACCCCCAGTAGTACTACATGACTGCAGTATGAACACTCGCACACGGTATAATTCCATACCAACCCATCAACAGAGATTGTTTTGAAGCCATTCCTGGATGCTTTCTGGTTCAATATCCAATGAATGATCAGAATTTATTTTCACTGACATACTTTGTGCCAGTTACTTTCCAGTCATACTTCTGTTATGGCTTGAGTTATGTTACCAATTCATTGATTATATATCATTGAAATATTTTTCCTCGCGCTTTTCATTTACTATTAATTTAAATTTCCAGAGATTTGATAATTTAGTTTGAATAATAATACATGCATGTAGATCCATGGGATTATTAACACTTTATTTTAACATTCATGTGAAGCATATAAAAGCAATGAATGTGTGAACCAAAATACGAGCCATGTTCTCCGAATCATTACACAGTCTTGGATCATAGTGTCTTATTAAATTTACATTAAACACAAGACTGGAACTCTGCCTGTGCATGTGGTGATGATTATGGCGGTAATGAAGATCGTGGAAATAGACTCGTTTTTGTTTGAATTTTCACTTGGTCAGAAATATAGCCAAATGCTATAATAGCAGAAACAGGGGGCGCAGTGGCTCTGTGATTTAGCGTCTGCTTCAGGGTGAAAACAACTCACGTCGGTGAGGTTGCGGGTTCTGGCCGCCGCCGGGCTCGACTCGCGGGTCCTCCTATTGGGGAATGGAAGGACACGAAGATCGAAAAACCTGCATTTTTTCAGTGACTCAATGGTCCCCTGGCTTCCTCTGGGTAGGGAAGCCCGACGTCTAGCCTTCTCGGATAAG
>JBCEWB010127796.1:0-10000 GCA_039654565.1 Peronia peronii | reverse complement strand
GAGTTTAGTCTGTTTATCAAATTCATTTTGAATTCCTCTCATGAAAGCATATTGAGAAACGATAATACTTCCTCCATGTAATACCATAATGTTAGTGAGATATCAGTAGTGATACAGAACACGTCAGTTTCCTTTTGCTGACAAGATTCTATGATGACGTGTATCTATGACGTCAAGAATCCATTGCTAAATTTTTCTTCAAGAATGTTGAATTAATTGTTGTTGTTGTTGTTGGTGGTGGTGGTGGTGGTGGTAGTGTTGCTGTTGTTATTGTTGTGGTGGTGGCGATGGTGGTGGTGGTGGTGGTAGTATTGTTGTTGTTGTGGTGGTGGTGATGGTAGTGGTGGTGGTGGTGGTGATAGTGTTGTTGTTGTTGTTGTCGTGGTGGTGGTGGTGGTGTAGTCAGTATAACGTATCTATAGAGACTTTCTTTTTTAATTCAGCAAGCCTAGTGGCCATAACATAATTTTATGAAATAACACCACTGATAAATTCTAAGATTTAAGCAAAGTTCGGTACATTTGGCTCTATCTAGTGCCGAGATAAAATTATGAGATAAGTTGTTCTGTTTGATTCTGTTCCGGACTACCGAAAAGATAAGATAGCTAAGCTCTATAGCACCGAGAAACCTCCCTGGCTTTACTTTAAACCTCGGAGGAAATGTAAAGGGAGGCCAAACCAGCACTTATCGCGCAGTCTTCCTAATGGAAATAGTAACCCACAAAGGCCCCAAGGTTGGAACTATGGGGGAAATGGCAAAATCCCCTCTGGGGATAAGGGTTGGAGAGGGATGGAGAAATAGGCCGGAAGATGGGTGGACTGCACTGTGGGTTTGTGGTCTCGTCTCTCGTTCATGACGCTGTTACGGTTATTGATTTTGTTTGACTGTTGTCTCCTCTATGACTTTCTTTTCTTTTTCTGTCACCTTCCATGTGTCATTCCATCCATGTTCTATGATACTGAATAATGTATTTTTTCCCCTTTTTTTTTTCTTCTGTGATTGCCTCCAAGCATTCACCTCTCTTGTGGGGATCCGGGGTATATAAGTAGGTTCTCTGCTCCCACCTGCAGGCGGTGAAAGCCCGCCATCGGTGGGATGTCTCCTATGGAATGCCATTCTCAACGTTCCAGAGATGACATCTCTTCTCTCCCCTTGCTCCTGTCTTCTGTCCCGCTCTCTTTCCTCTCTTCTTCTTGACGTGTAAACGTATCTTACCGCGTTTGGCACAATATAGCCGTGATCGTGTTGATGTGCCGTTAAAGCCCAACATAAACAAACAGACAAACTGTGCATTCACCAAATAAATTTGTTCCGAACAAGCGAAAGATTGGAAATACCGGCGTCTATTTTTAGCAGGACGGTACAAACACTCCAAACTAGTCACAAATTTGCCTCACTTTTCGGTTTGACCCTGTTACGGTGGGGAGGAAATGTGTGACTAAAACTCTTCCCAGTGAGCTTATTGAATCTAGATGCCCTCCAAATAATAGTAGTAGTGAGTCGTGTTAATGATTGAATGGCGTAAGAAAAAGTATGACGTACTTCCGGTGTCGCGTTTTTCCCGAAGTTTTGCGTTCAACTACTGTTGTGGGATTTCGTGGTGGAGCGTAATACACATAATATTAAGTGAGTGTTCATTTTTCAATAGGGGTTACAAACATTCCGCCGGGGATTTCCAGATCTGTGCTTAGTCGAATATGACCTATTCTTCGTTCTTGTTTTGCTTGTTTCAGGCTTGGGGTTGCTGACTACTCTTTGCTGTTGTTCTGTCTTTATGTCTCTCCTCTTTCTGACACAGGATCATTTGTGTGTATGTATGCGTGTGTTTGTGTGAGCCTGTGGACGTAGACTAGTGGGTGCGTTTTGTGCCAGAATGATTTTGGTGTTACCTTTACAAATTAGCAAACAAATAAGTATGCTTTCATAGTGAGGTATTTCGAGGTCTGTCACATGACCTAAGGTTCATCGTTCACAAACGGCTTTGTTTATATGGTGTGAACATGTCTAGATACTCAAGTGCTTCTAACATGTGCAGAGCATGTACACAAATCAGCGTGTGAGCGATAATTCCTGGGTCATGTGACCGACCTCGAGATATTTCATTATAGAAGTTGTCCTAATTCAGAGATAAGACTGATACTTTCGTGTGTTTTGAAAATGATGTTAATAGTTCATATTCGACTAAGCAAAAACCTGGAAATCCCGAGCGGAGTATTTGTAACCCCTGCTAAAAATAGAACACTCACTTAGTTTGTTCCGCTCCATCACGAGATTCGAGAACAATTGTCACCGGTCCCGTGCATTTTTTATGTGTTTTTTTTTCTATGTCAGTGGCAATGATCAGTTTGGAGTGTTCGTATCCCCTACTAAAATTAGACGGAGATGTCCAGCCGTTTGCTTGGTCGGAGCAAATCTATTCCTTTATGTGAACATTATACATTAAATTTAGAACAACGATTTGCCTTTAGCAAATGTTAAACCGAAGATGTTCAGAACAGGTTTTTTTAAAGCTTTTTGTGTTGTGTGTTTTCTGTACAGGTCTGGTGAAGCTTGGAGTACATTGTGTGTCCGGCAAGCGTGTGGCCATCAAGATTGTCAACAGAGAGAAACTCAGCGAATCCGTGCTGATGAAGGTGAGTAGAAAGAAATAGAGATATGTGAGCATTGAGATGTGATATTAGTTATCGTAATCATCATCATCATCATCGTCATTTTATAAAGATGTCTTAATCTAAGACGACTGTCTAACCGGCAACTAATCCAAGACACCAAAAAGAAGCAAATAACAGTATGAAGGTCTTGATAATTGAAATTGAACACGGTAGTATCACTAGCCAAATTTTCTAGCGCAAATGGCTCTTCGTCGGGGCAGTCCGTTATATAAGATATATCCGGTCAACCAGGACCTATCTCAATATGATATTAAATAATGAACTAAAAGCAAGTTTGAAGAATCACTACGATGGAAGTGATAAATTATTTTGAATGTCAAATTTTCGAGCCTCTTTATCAGCTTATCATCATCAGAACTTCATTATCATTTCATAGAAATATCTTGAAATTTGAACGGGCTGTCTAGGGGTAACTTACTTGATACACTAAACAAACAACAAACAATAATCTGTAGAACTCGACAGATCACCATCACCATCACCATCATCATTTTATAAAAATGTCTTAAAATCTAAGACGACTGATCAGATACATTAAACTTGATATTGAATAAATTTATATCGCTGGTCAAATTTGCCAACTCAGTTGGGTCTTTCTCGGGGCAGTAAAGAAAACATATGAAATATACAAAGGATATTGCTATATATGAAAGAAGATGTTAATTAAATGATTTGCTCATTTATAGGAGAGGGTTTTCAGTTTTTTTTTAAAAAATAAATAAAATAGTGCACCATCACCTTCACCATCGTCATCACGTTATGAGCAGCCACATCAGACTGGTAGTCATTTCCTGTGGACAACGTGACGTCCTCTTGTCCGTTTCATGCTCTCATCTCTCAGACATGCAACAAAGTAAGTTCTGTGCCTTAACTCCAGGTTTTCTCCGTCTGTCCTCTATTTCTAGCCTATCCCCCCCCCCCCCCCCGAGCTCCTATAATTATAAGCTACACAGATATGAATAATACAAGGAGAAGGTCACCTCTATTGTCAGTTATGCAATTGTGGGAGTTGGCAGGTGATTGCTACTTTTTTTTACAACAATGTTGTCGTCATCTTCCTGGTGCCTTTGCCCACCTGCTACTGGCCATGCTAAAACACTGGTTGTTCATTAATAACAGCTCAGATTATTTTATAGAAATGCAACAAAACGACCAATATGTTCTCAGTAATGTCTATAATTTTATGTTCTTGTCACCAACAAAATCTGTGTCCCCCCAAAAATTATCTTTTATCAGAGAAAACATCTTTTGTTCATTAATTATGGCTCTGATTATTTTATAGAATATACAAGACTACCAGTATATTCCGAAGTAATGCCTGCAGTATTCAGTTCTTGTTACCAACAAAATCTGTGTCCCCCCAAAAATTATCTTTTATCAGAGAAAACATCTTTTGTTCATTAATTATAGCTCTGATTATTTTATAGAATATACAAGAAGACTACCAGTATATTTCCAAGTAATGCCTGCAGTATTCAGTTCTTGTCACCAACAAAATCTATGTCCCCAACAAATTTATCTTCACCAGATAAAACATTACTTGAACGCCCTCATTCTGTGGTGGGTAATCATTATTTTTATCCCCATGGCGCACTGCCATTAAAAACTATCTCGCCAGTATGTCATGTCGAGATCGATTGTGAACGCCTTTGTATTTGAGTTTAACACTAAAACAAACGAACGCCATAATCTATCACCGGTTTTGCTGAGAATTATCACAAATGATCTGTTTCTCTCGACTGGACATTTTGAATATTTATCAACATATTTTTAAAAAAAATTATTTTGTATTTTTATGGGGATTGGATTGTTTCATTCTTCGCCGGTGATAAATTGTGCCATTAATTCAGGACGCGGGACAATACCTCAGTGGGGTTACTGACCTCTGCGGGTCATCCGATGCTGATGGCAGCGATTACAGGGCGCTATTTTTAGCACACTCGCTTTTTCGATGAAATTCACGTGATGACATCAAGCACGCGGTCTCGCGGGGAGGCGCAGTCCTTGAGCGCGGATTGGTAATTTAATGGGGCATATTTCATGGGATCCCATTGGTTATGGGCCTGCGCTATTTTTAGCGATGATGGCAGGAAATCTCGGCCGGGATCATCATAATTCTATCACATGGGATATTAGAATTTATGGTGTTAGATTTCCCACGAGCGTTTTTTTTTTTTTTTTATTTGGCAGCTAGCATTCCGATCGATTGATCAGTACTTCATGATAAAAATGAAGAACTTCAGTTTTTATGAAAATACGAAAGAAAAAAAAAAGAGGAGGACCTTCATAAAAATAGATTTTTGTGAATTATTTATGGGTTCTGTGGCCCTGAGTACAGAGAGAGAGAGAGAGAGAGAGAGAGAGAGAGAAACAAAAGGAGGGAGAGGGTTCTTTTTAATTAACCCTCTCAGATCCGGGCAACTTTTAAAAGAGTATGACAATGTAAGTCCAAAGCAATATTGAATATCAGGAAGCCAACATTGAAGATCTATTTATATCACCATGACTATTGGTTATGAGTACCAACCTATTGTGTAGCTGTCTCTTGCTTTGAACTGCTCAAAAGTCTCACTTACATTCACTCTCATTAAGCCGCATCATAGTATTTGATACAATAACTGTAGCATATCCAGATTATTCGTATTATCATCATATTATATTGACAGGGTCGTAGATGGTTAAAAGACCAGAGTGTTAAAGTTTTCCAGGCTGTCATCCGCGTTCTGACACAACCCCCCCCCCTCCCCCGCCCTCTCCTCCCCCTCCTTTTTTTCTATATCAAAGACGAGTAATGGGGAGGAGGAGGGAGTGCAGATTTCGATGTCTATGATCTCCCTCAAATCAGGAAATACGTGGCAATGGTGTCGCCTATTTAGATCTCACAGTCACCGAACTTCACTGCTGCTACCATACTATTTATGGCAGGTAAAGACGGATATCGATTGGGTTTTTTTTGAATTGTTATCAGAAGAAATAGATCTGATGCCCAGTATGGTAGTATGTAATGATATGGAAGATTGGGACATGGAAAATAAAACTATAATTTATTTATTTTTTTCTTTCTTTTCTTTTTCTTTCTTCCCCTCTCCCTCCCCATCTTTTGTTCTTTCTCTCTCATTCTCTCTCTTTCACGAGATTTATGAAAGCAAGAGAAATATAAATTTACTGAGGAATGCAGTTGATGGACTAAGGAAACACTAAAGAATCATCAAGCAACATAATTCATTTTGCTAAGAAAAAAAAAATAGGAATTGACTACAAGAGAAGATAGAAGTGGTAATCAAAGAAAACAGAAGACAAATTTATAGGGAAACAAAATCTAATGCTGAGGAAAATGATCTGAGATTAAATAGGACATAAAATAACGTAAAAAAGGAAACGTATCAGCTCATGGCCTTAGTTCACAAAGGCTACGATCATCGACTGAAGTTCCTAGGTTGAGAATCTGTTTTCAGTGTGTGATGTTGATGCCCTTTTACAGAAGGGGCTGTCAATAGGCAGGATCTCGGGCAGTCAGTGTCTTAAGAACTGCTCTCTACGACGAAAGACCTCATCTTTATCCGCGTGGCTGCTCCTGTGATCCTGAATCTGAAAGGGTGATCAAAAGATCGTTTGTACTTGGAGAGAAAAAAACAACAACAGCGCTATATTGAGAGGGAGAAACCCCTTCATCTCCATTTCTGAATCAATCCTTAATCAAGTGACATGTATTAATGGAAGATAGTTTTTGTTCTGTTTATTCCGAAGAATCTAGAAATTGGGATGAGTTTTAGAAACTGGACTGGGAAAAATCTAGAAAAGTTCATCCAAATTACCCCTTAATCCTCAGTTAAATGACATGCACTAATGCTAGATATAGTGCAAAATGGGATTTTTGTCTGTGTTAGGATTTAGCGACACTTTAGCATGATTACAGCTATTCTGTGCCAAACACAGTAAGATACGTTTATACGTCAAGAAGATGAAAGGAAAGAGGACGGGACAGAAGACTGGAGCAAGGAGAGAGAGGAGATGTCACCCCTGGAACGTCGAGGATGGCATTCTGTGGCAGACATCTCACCGATGGCGGGCTTTCACCGCCTGCAGGTGGGAGCACAGCACATACTTATATACCCCGAGCCCCCGCGGAAGTTGGATTTTTGTGTAGCTGAGAGAAGAGAGAGAAAGCTTTCTTAATTAAAATTTCTGAAGTTTGTAAGATGCGTTATTTTGTCGTAGCAGCTTAGAGAATATTTGAACAACGCAAAGAAGGAGATGGGTCATATAGTACTTCAGAATAACCGCGGGGTGTCAGAAACTCATGGAAATATGACCGTAGAAGGAAACTTGTGAACGAGTTCATAACATGAGTAAACAGATACCGGCTGAGACACACCACGCGAGCTCTGATGAGTTCGTTCTATAATACGTCTTTCAACCTCCTGGTGGAGGTTATCTCGATCTCTGATGAGGCCGGAGTTGATTGATCCGAGAGGCGAATCATTCTGAGATGTTGGCGTTTTTTAGAAACTAGATCATTAGAGAAAAAGCCTTGTACAAATACTGGCTAATGAGTCACTTTTTCATTGAACTCCTTGCACCTGAGATGGATGAGAAATCTAGAAAATACTACAAAATATTTTTTTTTACTAAGTGTCGTAATAGAATGTAATGTAATTCAGTGCAGTATAATTCATTGTGGTCACTAGCTTAGACAGTGTCCCAATCTGGTACTAGTTTGTGCTCTAAGACACGAATTAAGAAAAAGTCTGACCACAGTTTAAAAATAGCGCGGATGATCTAAGAGATCTCTGCACTGCACTGGAAGGATAGATATGAAGTCGGCATCATGTAAACAAAAACAGAAAAATAAGTTCAGCAAAATGAATTAAATAAGATTAAATTCTCTTTCCCCGAGATATAGACCGTGAAATTGATTCTAAGGCAACGGCCTGGATGTTGTATCATTATGTTCTCAGTTTTATTCTATCAGTTTTTGCGACGGACACATGTATGCGTTTGATTCAGAAGATTTTATCCCCGAAGGATCTAGAAATTGGGATGAGTTTTAGGGAAGGGAGAGAGAAAAATACAGAAAAGTTCTTCCAAATTACCCCTGAAATGGCGAGAAAGGCTTCATTAGATCTTCGTAGCTCGGGGCAGTATATGGAGAATGTTTGAACTAGTTGATCGTATGAATCTTGGGAGAGATTTTTTTCATGAAATGAAGAAACGAAGCCAGGCTTGTAGAGATAAAGTATGTGTTTGGAAGAAAGTTATAGACGGTGTTGGAAAGAAAAAAAAAAAAAGAAGGAAAGAAAGGGGGAGAGAAAAAAAATAAGAAAGGAAGAAAGAGAAAGAAAGGAAGAAAGAAAAAGATAGAAAGAAAGTAGCAAAGGAAGAGAACTGGAGAAAGAAAAAAGAAGACAAAAAGGGAAAAAAGATATGAAAAATGTGGAAAAGAAAGAGAGAAGGGGAGAAAGAAAGAGAGAAAGAGAGGAATACGGAAAGAAAGAAAGTGAAAGACGTTATGGAGAAAGAGGTCATAGCAAGAGAGAAAGGCAAGTCATGGAGACACAGGGAGGGCGGGTCCTTTTAAGAGTTTAAGAGGGATGAATGTATTCGTCAATAGAAAGAGAAAAAAAGGTGTGACAGGGGCAGAGTGAAAGCGAGACAGTTCTTAGGAAAAGAAAGACAGGGAGAACTTGTTTAGATAGAAAGAAAGATGGATGTTGTCAAGAGCAGTGGTGAAGAAAGAGGGAGATATAGGGTCATTGGGAGTTGAAAGATCGTAAATTGAATGAGAGAGAGAGAGAGAGAGAGAGAGAGAGTGGAGAGGAGGGGAGGTCTTGGAAGGGAAAAAAAAGGGGATGTGTTAAAAAGAAAGGAAGAGGGATATTTTCCAGAGCGATGATAAGTAGAAGGAAGGTAAAGGGTGATTGTGAACTGAAAGGACGGAAAGAAAGAGAGAGAGAGAAAAAGATGGAGGAATGGTCTTGGAAAGAAAAACTGGAAGTATTGAAGGGAGGGAAAGAGAGATATTGTCAAGAGCAGATAAATGGGGAAAAAAAAAAAGGGTCTTTGAAAGTGAGAGATAGAGGGGGGGGGGGGGGTTGACAGAAAAAAAAACGGGATGAGTTGAAGAAAAAGACATAAAGATATTCTGAAGAGCGATGATAGATAGAGCGGAGATAAAGGACCATTATGAACTGTTAGTGAGCGAGAGAGAGAGAGGGAGAGAGGAAGGGGGAAGGGAGAGATGGGAAAAAAAAAAACGGAAGGTGTTAAAGAGAAAGGAGAAGGGATGGCGGTCAGAGCGATGGGAAATAGAGACGGGATAAAGGATCATTGTGAGCATACACAGCGAGAGAGCAATGAGATGAAAAACGAAAGATGAAGTTCTTGACGGGAACGACCGGAAAGAAGGTTTGAGAGCAAGGCCATGAGAGAACCACGGTATACGATCATTGTGATCGGAGAAGGGGAGAGAGAGAGGAGGGGGGAAAGACAGAGAAAGATACCGAAAGAAAGTAGGAAGTCTCGAAAAGAGAGACACGGGATTCTTCGTAGGAAAGAGAGGAAATAACATGTCTTTAAGAGCACATGTTATAGAGAGATATGTAGGATCATTGTGGTCAGAGAGGGAGAGAGAAAGAGAGAGAGAGAGAGAGAAATACAGAGAGAGTTTTGATATAGTCAGAAAGGCAACTTTTCAAGACAGAAGGTCAGCCGGCCTAATGCACATGTGCGGAAACGGTAATCAGCAGTATTTACATGGAAAACCGGATCAAACATGACATTTTTTTTTTTTTAATGCAAAGATCTAGATTTAGATCGATCTAAATAAGTTATTATTATATATACCCTAATCCTAACCCTAACCCTAAACCTGACCCTAACCCTATAGTTCGCGCGGTATGACGTCATACACATGCGCAATAGCCCGGCTGACCTTCTGTCTATAGATGCAAATCTTTTCAACCAGTTTGACGTGATGCTCTAGATCAGTGATGCCCAACATTTTTACATCCGCGACCCCCATACCCAAAACCTTGAAACCCACGCGATCCTCCACTATCAGCAGCTTCCTTTACATTGAATTTTCTGTGATAGGAGCGAAATCTTGAAATAAAAACAAACAAAAAAATATGGAAGAGGATAAATATTCTAATTCTTAAGCCTTTCAATCCAAAGAAAGTAGGATTTTCTCGGCTTTTAGAAGTTGCCAGTTTTTGCTGAGAAATTTGTGGGTAAAAATTCGGAATTTGGGAAATTTTTGCCCGGACAGCGGCACGCAGCCTACTCTTTCATCGATTTTGAACTGCCAAGGGTTCTTTAACGTGCATAA
>JBCEWB010127775.1:0-11325 GCA_039654565.1 Peronia peronii | reverse complement strand
CCGCATCCACCGCCTGATCGTCACTTATTACATCACGACAAACACCCTTCAACATCCAGAAAGGAAGTTCGTGACATGGATGCATGGATGAATGGATGGGAATACTGGATCAGTATTCATCTTTATATTTGTTAAAAGAAAACTGAACGTTGAGTGACTTAATCGTGTCTTAATAATAATAATAAAAAATTAATTAGACAGTACATTCTTGTAATCGCTTGAAATGTGATCATAGGAAAATATTTTGGAACAAAGGAAAATGTTCGTCTGTCCACTAAGTATCATGTACTTCATGAAAAATAGCTGTAAATTTCACTATGAGACAAAACTTAACACCAACGGATCTGCAAAATTAATGCAAAGCTATACCAGTCCTAATAGGCAGGTCGTAAAGTAAAGTAAAGTAAAGATTCAGTGAGAGAACTATACAATGTTCGATGATACGATGATGTAAAGCTGAGTTTGTTTCAACAGACACTAGCCGCGGTGTTTGTTTGTTTGTTTATTTGTTTGTTTCAACTTCACTTTCAAGCATTTTGCATGACGTCACAGGTTCAGTTTCAGTCAATTTGCTTGACTTCTGAGTTCTGTTATTTCAGCCTTTTCATAATGTCACAGTTTGCTTGACTTCAATGATCCAACTTCTCATTTTAGACACTTTTGTGTGACTCCACAGTTTCAGTTTCAATCATACTTGTTTCTTTGCAGTGTTTCAGTCTCACTTTTCAGTCGTTTTGCAAGACTTCAAAGTATCAATTTAATTTTCAGTTACTTGTCTTGACCTCAGAATTCCATTAGTTCAATCTTTTACATGACTTTACAGTTTTAATTCCAATCCATTCCCTTGACCTTTGTGTTCCAATTTCATACCTGAAACAATTTGTGTGACTTCATAGTTTCAGGTCAGTCAACTTGTTTGGCTTGAGTTTGATGGTAGCTATCATAATAGTGACTACCAATACTGTAATCACTGGGGATAACCTGAATGTATGATGGCGACTCTGCGCCTTCGACCACCTGTTTCATCATTGTTCCATCATTGTCATAAAGAGGTGACCTTTCATCTCTATCAGTTGTCGATTCCAAATAGGGCAGGGTTTCGTAGTGACATGACGATTCGGTACCATTTTCATATGGGTGGTTCAATACCTCGTTCAACTGTTGATGCCAATGGGCAGCGTTGCTGTCTTCCACCCAGTCTTCGAGCCGTTGATTGTGGGTTGGTGTGTCTGCAACAGTGGCGTAGCTGGGTGAGATTTCTGTCGTATATGTGCCATTTCTATAGGAACTTCCTGCTACGTAATAGTACAGATTAGGCCAGCGGTGTACTACATTGATCAGTATCCCCAAAATGATGACCAGGACGGCAAAGCCAACCACCGCTGCGGTGATATAACCAATTATGTAGTCATGACTCATATTAGATTCCTGGCTCGATCGCGCAGCTTGAGCCGAGCTCTGACCTTTGAGAGTCAGACTCGTCTCGGAGTCGTAACAGCCCGAGGGGTGTTTGGCCGAGCAATGGCAGACTGTCCCATCAACTCTGGTCAAGTGCGACAGTGAAAAGGTCAAAGAGTTGGTATCTGAGTCCAGGTCAAGAAAATGGCTGGAATCATTCAGATGACGGCATTGGACAGACACGGACGCATTTGGCTGACCGCCGTCCACTTCACAAGTCAAGGTTATGCTCTCTTCCGTCACGGATATCACATCTCGTAAGTCAGGATGGTTTTGGTACTGAAACTTGGGTCTTTGGACCGGAGGCCGCATCACCTCTAGCATTTTAGTATCCTCTCGTCTCTGTCCGCCATCGGAGGTCGCCATGCATTTGACCACAAGTGGATCCTCTATCTGATGAGCGGACAGGAAGTTTTGCGTAACGCTGAGCACCACAGATCTCCGGAAGTAAGTTCTAATCCCTTCTTTTCCTTCTTTGTCCTCCCGAAAAGCGGCTGGGAGTGACAACCCGTTCAAGGTGGCAGTGACCTCTGGGACTGATGGAAACATGGAGGCCTCACACGTGATGTTGTTGAGGAGATCAGGACACACACGCACAGCTTCCTGCTGCACAACGAGCACAGAAGGGTCAGGGTCGATACTCACGGCGTTTGTGTCCCGAATTAGAGTAGGGACCTTCTCCAAATTATCTCTTGCAACCCGTGGATAAATCTTAACTGTGTACCTGTAGTCACCAGGCAGAAAAACTGATAGAATACCCGAACAATAGCTAATATCCTGATGGAGGAAGCGCAGTTCCTGCCTTAGCCTAACCTCCAACGGCGACGACAAATCATCATATTCAAAGACATCGCAGGTAATTCCGGCAAGGGCATGCGGTGCCCTGCACGTGATATTAACCTGATTTGGCCATGACCTTTTAGCTTCACAGGTGGCATTTTCGAGAGGACGATACAACTCCGACATATCCCACTGATCCACTATACGAGTACTCCCATCTCCATTAATCAGAGAACAAAGAACTGTCCAGTCGAGGCTTTTGGCCTGTATCTTGAGGAATTTCAGTGACGAAAAGCCCTCTGATGAAATCTTCTTGACTTTCAAATCTCCCTCATCAATGACGGAATTGTCACTGGACAAGCAGCCTGTCTGAAGGCACTTAGCAATAATGTGAGTCCCTCCACCGTCTGTCACATTCCATTTGAGCATCCTGTGGTAAAAAGGGGAAAAGGCAGTCAGAGGAAACAGAAGAAGAATAAAAAGAGAACAGGTTACAAGATTAAGAAAGAGGAAAAAGAAGAAGAGGGCGAAAAAGAAGAGGAAGGAGGAATGAAAAAGAAAAACAACACATAAAAGAAGCGGAAGAAGAAAACGAAGCAGGAGAAGATGAAGAGAAAATAGCACAGGTTTGCAAGTTATTTATTAGGTGGATTAAATAGTCAATATTCTGGGGCCTGAGAGATACTTAATTGTAAAATTAATCAATTTTAGATTTGTGTAGATGATATCTAGACATTATCAGTTTCTCCCCGATAAAGCCATTAAAATTTATAGCACTAGTAATTACAGAATCTAGAATTTTTTTGGAAATGGAAAGCAATGAAAGTGATTGCTTTCTACGGTTCTAAGTCTCTGTATCCTTCTTTCTGTTCCTGTCAAATGATCAAAATAGTCCCCAAAGGTCTATTGCTATCAGCTGACTAAAAGAGTCTCAAGGGTCTCTTGCTACCAGGTGAGTAAAATAGTCCTGAGGGTCTAATGCTACCAGATGGCCAAAATACTCCCATCAGTCTATAACTACCACGTCGTCTTAATCTTAACTAAATGTTCCATGCTACTTGAATAAACCTTATATCTCACTCTAATTCTTACTCTGACAGCTACCCAAACTCTATAACCCTAAATCTAACCCTAATCATAACTTTTCTTGTATCTCATTCTAATTCTTACTCTGACCGTTACCCAAACTCTATTACCCTAAATCTAACCCTAATCATAATTTTTCTGAAGCAACTTAGCCCGATGTGGAACTTCTCCTTTCTGGACCTAAAATCTACAAGGTCTTCAAACGATGCGATCTGACTGGTCGGAAAAGAATTCTCGGTCCCAATAGATCACTGAGTTTATTTTGACCACCTGGTCACAACAGTGTGTTCTGGAGTTAGCATTAGTAGAGAAACAGTGCAAGCGGCGAGCATTCACGTCTTTGAAAAGTGCAAGCGTTCCTTTGTGGAAATGACTTCAAACATTATGTCTGAACTCGGCAGGTATTATTAACTAAAAATGAATAAAAGTAACCAACGGAATCATGTTTTTTTTTAGTACTCGATGTATTTCCAAACAAGTTGACTGACCTGAAACTATGAAGTCACACAAATTGTTTCAGGTATGAAATTGGAACACAAAGGTCAAGGGAATGGATTGGAATTAAAACTGTAAAGTCATGTAAAAGATTGAACTAATGGAATTCTGAGGTCAAGACAAGTAACTGAAAATTAAATTGATACTTTGAAGTCTTGCAAAACGAGAGCACAGTCATCACCAAACTCGATAGACCGCTGTGGAAGAGGACAAATTAACAAAAGTCCGCCCGACTAATGGGAAAAGGATACTCCAACAAACCAAGATTCGGAAATAAATGGTTGTTTCATTATTGAAAAATTCTACAGAAAACAAATAAATTGTGGAATATGTCAGCGGTTTACATCAATACTGTTCAGGGTATATTACTCTTGATATTGTGGAATCCATCGATTATGCCCCTTTGCATCAGGATGAACTAATGAGACATGTTTTCAGTCAGCCAAATTATGTCGCCTTACAAGCATGTGAATTAATTGTATATTACAAGCGTTGCAAAAAAAAAAAAAGCACATTTGTTGCTTTTTATTTGAAATGCTCAACGGAAAATTCTGAAAAAAAAATCATGACAATATATTGAAAATGTCTCTGTCTTATCACGATAATTTTTTTCTTTTTTTTTTTTTTTTGAGGGGGGAAAAGGGGGGGGAGGGGGGGGGGAAGGGTTGTTTGTTAAACATGTTTCCGACAATAGATACAAAATACTTGTTCTACACCTCATTTAAAAGGACACCGTTGCCGAGGGGTTATGCGTCCGCCTTTCAATAACAGTGTGAAAGTGTCGTGGGTTCGAATCCCATCAGGGAAAGGAAAAGTAAAAATTAGAACTTTCTTTTCTTCTCAGTAACTTAATGTCCCAACGTTTCTTGAGTAGGGAACTCCGACGTCTAAACTTCACCGATAACAGTGAATGTATTTCAGAGGTCCGTTGGGTACGTTACGCACGTTAAGGAATCTTTGACAGTTAAATATCGAAGACGGAGACGCCGCTGTCCAGGCAAAAATGTCAAAATTCCAAAATTCTACCCACAAAAATTCTGCTGACCAAATTGAACACTCACTTAAAGCTTACATAATCCTACGTTCGTAGAACTGAAAGACCAGATACATAAAAGTAAAGCTTAAGGTACTTAGCAAAGGAAAATAATTTGGCTGACGGTTAAAATGGATTATTTTGAAACACTAGAGTCCATTAAAATTAAGCCTGTATACAATGCCCTAACACTACCAGTGAGAGACCTATTGTAGAACGAATACACTAACGGGCAAGCATCTACTGAGCTCATCAACTGTAAACTTTATAATGAGACCGCTTAAGGAGAGGCCAAAAAAAAAAAAAAAAAGAAAAAAGGAAAGAAAACAAGAGAGTGTACGCTGAACGTCATGTATTTTAACTCTGTACGTGTTTGCTCAAAGACAGGCTCATGACATTTCGCAGTTAATTTACTTTTTACATTACCTGCATCCCCCGCGGGGGCCCGGGTTTATGTTCTCTGCTCCCACCTGCAGGCGGTGGAATGTCTCCAATGGAGTGCCATCCTCGACATTCCAGGAGAGACATCTCTTCTTTCTCTCCTTGCTCCTCTCTTCTGTCCCGCTTTCTTTCCTCTCTTCTTCTTGACGTGTAAACGTATCTTACCGTGTTTGACACAATATAGCCGTAATGGTGCTGATATGTCGTTAAACCCCAACACAAACAAACAAACAAACATTACCTGCAACACGGAAATTACCAGGAATTTGTCTAACATTACCACTAGGGCTAAACTGCCATTTCTGACTGTAATATCATCATAGAAAAACTGGTACTTCAGCAAATTTCAACTCACATTTTTAAAGCTACATGGTGTATTCTGAAACTTCTCATTGCCATGGGCGTAAAACTGGGCAAAAACTCTTCTTTTCAAACTCGTACTCACCTTCCTGCAGATTTTCTGCCATTTGTTAATCCTCGTAGACTTGAGCTTAGATGTGTAAACACTGAGCATCCGTCCTGGTTCCGTCGTAATCCGGGCTGCGTCTAATCAGAGATCGTTGTGCTCAGCGTTATTACTTTTGTTTGTCTTTCTTAAGCCTTTCAATCCTGAGATAGTTGGATTATTTCAGCTTTATTTAGCTCCCTGATTTTGGTGAGAATTTTTTGTAGATAGAAATTTGGACATTGGAAATTTTGTCCAGACAGCAGCACTCAGCTTACTCTTTCATCGATTTTGAACCGCTAAAGGTTCTTTAACGTGCGTAACGTACACACGGGATCTCCGAAATATATTCGCCGTTATCTTAGAAGGCTAGACCTCGGGCTTCCCTACCCAGAGGAAGCCAAGGGACCGTTGAGTCACTGATAAAATGCAGATTTCGATCTTCGTGTCCTTCCATCCCCCAGTGGAGGACCCGCGCGTCGATCCCGGTCTCACCGCCGTGAGTTGTTTTCTCCATGAAGCAGACGCCAAATCACATACCGACGGCGACCCCCGCCTTATTACTATTTTGTACCAAACAAAAGAGCTGTTGAACAGGTAGAGAAAAGGGGGGAAAATCACTTTAGCGCCCTTTGCTTGAAAGATAAACCATGATTTTTTTTTCAAATTGCAGTATAGTATAAAGAGAATGTTTCCTTCTTATTATCATACTTTTATCAGATTTTTGTTTGTCATCAGTCTTTCGAATGACATGAAGTAAAAATATTTAGGGCTGGGCAGAACGATCTCCCAATGCCATTCAATGACGTCCAAAACAAAAAGTAAGACTATCAAGATGTAGACACAGTGTATCTTCTCCTCCGATCCGCTTCATGCTCTCTTTCATGTATAATGCTACACATTGTAAAAAAGTATCTGTAAATTTAAAGCCACTTGCTGTGAATTTACAACCGTATTATTATTATTATAATTATCATTATGACTTGGCTGTATTTTTATGACAATCGTTTGGCATTTTTTGGTACCAATCTTATGTCGCATTTCAACATCAAACTCTAAGAACCATTTTCAGCAAGAAAGTCTTACGGTATAACTTTGGTATTTTTTGGTGTTCAAGTTTCGCATATTTCTACATGAAACATTCTTATAGTATAACTGTACTGTTTGTTTGTTTGTAGTTTTTTTGTTTTTTTTTTAAATTCTTTTTTGGAGACAGGACTGGTGTCACCGGATGATTAGACGGAGCGGAGACTGATGCAGGTCAGACAACGAGTGCATTTACAGATTTTACAGATTTTAGTCAACGACGAATTTTGAACGAGGTTATTGTCGAGTACTATTAAGGAAAGACCGGTTTAAAACGCGAATCTAAATCTGATAGTCGAAGTTCATTCGACAGAATCAAACCTATAGATGTAGTCAGTTTACAAGTTGTCAAAGTTTCTACGTAAAGTCTGAGTTGAATTTTTCAGTTTATTTCAGTAGATTAATTGGGATAAGGCAGACTTGTAAAAGATCAATTTAAAAACAGTCAAATATAATGTTCCAAATTTCAATACATTTGCATAAATTGACAATTGTGATACGATGACGATGGTGCTTGTTTGTTGGAATTTACGAACTCATCAGCACGATTAATACAGCTATAATAACGATGATGATGATGATGGCTGCACCAACAAAGAAGAAGTGGTTTGAAAAATTTGACCAGTAACAACCTCACTTTATTCGATTTTTTTTTTTTTTACATAAGCTCAATCGAGTTCTAAGAATTGTTGTTGTTGTTTTTGTTGTTGTTGTTTTTAGTGTACTGAGTCATTTTTCCAGCGGACAGTCTGTCTCAAATTTTAAGACATCTTTATAAAATGATGATGATGATGAAATTATCATTATAAAGTGATGGTGTGACTGATGATGACTGAGAGAACAAAAAGGCTAAAAAATGTGGCGCCTCCAAATGTCATCAATGCTCAGCTTAATAAATTAATCCTTCCTATTTGTTGTTTGCTTACATGAGTTACCAGTTGACGGGGTGTGTTCGTGCTGCAACTAAAGACATTTGTATACAACGATGAAGTGATGATATTGAACAAGATGATGATAATGAGATCACAGTCTATGTACTTGTCGTACTAGGAGAGAATTCGCGACATTCATGGGGATTTACTTCACACTAGAAAAGAACCCACAGCCTTCGTGGGAGATTTTGCAAATCTAAGTCAAACGACGCTGCCCTGCGACCAACTGCGACTCAAAGTGTATTGCAAGCGTGCACACCTCGATGTTGGTACTTTGGATGATGAAACTGAATGTTACTCAAAGAAAACGGGTTTGTTATTTTGGATGCTCTGAGAGCGGAAGCGGAAGAACAATAACACAATGCTTCATTTTAGCGATCGTACAATTCGGAGTAAACACTCTTGTGAGTTTACCATTCGACTGTTATTGCCTTTTTAGAATAACGCCAAACATGATATATTTTTTTTTCAGGTTTATGTAAGTAGAAACACAGATCTTTATGCAACAATTTTGTGCGTCAAATTTCAGATGGATATATTCAGTAGTTTTTGAGTCTATAAGCGTTTTAGAAATTTTGATGTAGATTTATGTACAGCTTGGGAGGAAGCGACATTGTTCTGCTATTCAAAGTGTACGGCGGAAGCGCCCACTTCAATGTTTGTGTTTTGGATGATATAAGTTTACCGGTACTCAACAAAAACGTGTTTGGTGTTTTGCTATCTCCCTGTTTCTCTAAGTATTTCATTTGATTTCACTCAGTCACTTCTTTCTTTCTTTTCTTTCTTTCTTTCTTTCTTTCTCTCTTTCTTATTTTAACGACAACCCGGTATAACCCCACTATTCTTCTGTAAGTGTCACAGGAGCAAGGTGCACAACCTTGATCTATTTGAACACTGACCACATATGTTTTCCTCCCCTCATCTCGTTAATGTAAACCTATGAATGGATTGATGCATGCGTAATTTTCGCGGTACATGTAATATTATAAGAAAAATGAACTTTTAAAAAAATGTACAACAACTACAAAGTTTAGATTACGTACACGTCCAAAGTTATATTTGTAGTTTCAAAGACTTCTCATGGTAAATTTCGATTAATACGAATATTTGTCCACAAATGAAGTAGCGAGAGCGCAAACAAAAAGAAGATTATCTCTATATTATTCAGATTGGCTCATTGACGGCCATCGCTTAGCTCCAGGGCTTCTGGGATTTTAAGTTTGCAGAAAGTCAATTTTCAAAGAACAGCACAGAACGTTTAGAGGCAGAGACAAAGTTTGCCGGAAAAGAGACCATTTCCGTCCCTGGAGAGCTCAACTGCCCTGCAGAGAGAGAGAGAGAGAGAGAGAGAGAGAGAGAGAGAGCACATGTCAAGCTCATATCATTAAGCCTTAAAAGTTCACTTGAGCTCTTTGACAGTGATAAACTTGATTCTTGGCAGTCTCTTAACTGTACTTCGACTTTGGCAAAACCACTTTTCCAGGAAGACGCCCCTTTCCTCTGCGAAGGTCGCCATTTAGCTTTGTGAACTCATTTCATAAACATACAGAAAACTAAATAAATGCAGGTTTTTGTTTGTTTGTTTGATGTTTGTTTTGTTTTGTTTTGTCGTTTGTTGTTTTTTTTCCCATGGGATGAAATTTTGCAGTGTTTCTTCTTTAAACCTTGTGAAAGTTACATTAGAATAGCTAATGAAATAGCTGAAATATGTTGAAAAAAAAAAGTCGTTTGCTAATGAAGTAACTATAGAGATCTTTAGATGACGAAATAAAATTTTATAATTTGCTCCCTCTGTATGTCATCTTTATGAGAGAGCATAATATTGAGCTAGCAAACTTACATTTTTTTGCGTTTTTATACAGCTGAAATAACCACTACGACAGGAGATTGAAAAACTTAACAAAACCGTAAACATATGTCATGATCAACTGTTAATCAATCATGCAACCTCATAACGTTAAATGACCGATTAATTTATCACTCGACATTATGAAGGCTAATTAAAAGGGTTAGTCTATCATTTGACACCTAACCATTATATGGCCGGTTAATCTATCAATTCACCTATCAACTGCTATATGACCGGTTATTCTATCATTTGACCCACAAGCGTTATATGCCTAGTCGTGTAGCGTTTATGGAGAATATCAGAATGAATGAATATCAAACTGGGCACATACATCATGTGCTTAACAATTTACACCCGAAGGTCCATGATGTCAGGGTCATACGATGGGATGGGATGAAGTAAGATAAAAAAAAAAAAAAGATAGATAAGATAAGGCATGACAAGATGAAACGACATGGGATGCGATGAGTTAGATGAAATAAGATTAAAGCAAAAAAAAAAAAAAAAGAATTTAAATGTTGGTCTTTATGACTTCAGTTGGCTTACATTTTCTTATAACCACTAGAGAAGAAAATTGAGATGCCATGACCACATAACATTACCAACAGCTTATCAAATCTGTACTACAAGAACCTGTTGGGGGGGGGGATGGGGGGAGGAAGCCAAAATTGGCAAACAGAAGCAAACAAATGAACAGACAATATCCAGGAATAGACTATGGAAACAAATGCCGAGACCCAGGCTCTGGCCTATAATCATAACAGATGGAGAGAACTAGTATACAACTGCCACAAGGCGTCTCAATCACTCTAGAGCAGTGATTCCCAACGTTTTTGTACTCGAGACCCCATATCCAAAAGCTTGAAATCCACGCCGTCCGCTTTTAAGAGCAGCTTGACTTATTTTTTTTTCTCTGTGGTGGAGACGGAAAGAAATAACTAACAAAAAAAAAATGCTATAGTTAGTAAAATAATGTCATCTAACGACATTGACCCGCTTTAATATACGCTTTTGCGTTGAAACAAACAAACAAAGATTAAGAGATTAGGGGTCGTGACCACTGGTTGGAAACCACTGCTCCAGAGAGAGTGGAGAGCTAAAATAAATCTTTTCAACTTTCTGATTCGTTTCACTTTCAGTTTCCTTTCTGAAGTTTTGAACGAAAAGCTTTTATCATTTCATTCTCTATCACATTTTCCATGACAGAAGTGTACTTGACTTACTATTTTTAACACATATGTCATATATATATATATTTATTTATTTATTTATTTATCATTGTCCACACTTGAACCAAAAACAAATAAATAAATTTTAAAAACTGTATAACTTCATTCTCAAAGTTTTGAATTCTCACACAAAACACAGGATTTAAACATGATATATTTGAATGGTTTCCCTTCTTTATTTTAAGATCATGAAAAATGGCTGCGTCCTAGTATGGAATGGCAGTGCGACGCAACGATTAAATTGAGATTCAAGTTCACCTTAAAAGGACCATCACGATTTCTGTAATGACGTAATTGCTCATGTTTAACGCTTTGTCTGCCATGGACATATCAATCGGAAAATTTAGACATTTCGAAAGTCCCAGATCTAGAGACTCGACCTTGGCACGGTGAAAACACAGTTGCTCATTAACTTTAATGATGTAGGTCAACGAGAGAGGGATATAAGAATGAATCTTCAAATAGCCTTGGCAATGAAAGAGAAAGATGGC
>JBCEWB010127764.1:0-11325 GCA_039654565.1 Peronia peronii | reverse complement strand
CTCTGAAAACAGTTAAAGGAAGCCATCACATAGTCTGTGAGGATACAAGCGAGTCAACCGCAAGCGAAAAAAAAAAACAAAAAAAACTAGCACGATGTAGAATCTGGCCTATCCCGTCCCGGTACAAGAACCAACATCATAACACGGACGCAGCGCTCTATTATAGCGTAACCTATACACTTCATAATGCATGTAGATCTAACACATGTACGCGCATACTTGCACTATAGGTTTTGCTAGGATGCTTGATTATCGATCGATTGTCAGCAGCGCTGGCCCTGATACACTATTTATGCCCCCCTCCCCCCGTGAACACATGGCCTACTTACGCTGTGAAGAAGGCACAATACATTGTCTAACCCCCCTCGCCCCATCCGCGGCGTTGTTTCCTTTGTTTTCAAACCGTCGGCTCCGCGTTGGTGGAAACCACGTGGAGATGATAATAACCGATTTTTACCTTTATAGCGGCGCTGACCAGTTCGATTTAAAGGAAACACATGTGGATGGCTTCGATTTACGCGAGAGGCATTTAATAGGCGCAAAGAGGAACAAAAATCTATTGTTGCATTATCATTCGATTTATGAGAAATTCGGATTATCGGAGTTCGGTTTGAGTGGACTTGACTGTACACCGTTACTTTATTACACATATCGATGATCTCGGGCACAAACCATCTAAGTCCAAAAACACAAATGTTACAGGAGACGGAAAAAATTTAGTGGTTGAGAGCGATCTCCGACTTAGATCGTTTGATCACATGACAGTTTGACTAATTTCTATTGGTGTGAGGGCTTAGATATTCTTAGACAAGATGGATCATGTGTTTGTGTGTTATTTTGAGGCATTAAAGTAATGCTCCGAATTCCGGAGTTAGATGGTTTGTGCCCAAGACCATCAATATGTCATGCTAAATATTGATTGATAAAGATTATTATACGGTGTTTTTTAATTGATGTTGAGAACATCATGAAAAATGTGTCCCGGTTCACATTTGCAGCTCAAGAGAGAGAATGACAGAAATGCCAAGAGAATGGAGGATGGCTTTGAGCTGAAGAAACAGTAAGTCAGAGAGAATGTACCATACATATATTGGTCTGATAAACTAGTAAAAGTGTAGATTTCTCAGGAATTTGGTGTCATGTGTAATGCTAAGTAAGAGGAATGGAATTGTGTTTGTCTTGGTCCATTTGCCAAAGGGAAACAAATGAGATGTCATGTGATCAAATCAGTTCGTGTGCTTCCGTTGTAGGTTGGATGTGGTTTTTTGCTCGGACAAAATTTTGTGAAATTTTGTGCAAATTTTCTGTGCTGAGTTACAGTAAATAGTTATTTGCCAAACTTTATTATTTTATACTACTGGTGATATTTTTGAGCATCTTCATAATCTCACAGGATGTGATAGGCATTATTTCTGGGATTGGCAGAGATATTATCATTGACATTTTGGGAACACATTCCAAATGCTACAAAGTCTTAGATTTAGCCTTTGCAACTTTTGATTAGTGACAACACAAACAAACAAATTAGGGGCAATAATGATTTCAGCAAATGGTCCAAACTGATAATGTGAGGATTGAAGAAAAACATAAGAAACCCAGAGAGTTTGTGGCAGTCAGAGTGGTAAATCTTATGCTTTAAATACCAGGCCAAGATTGCTTATGTTAAAATAGAAAAGAGAACTTAGTAAACCTATTAAAGCTATGGCAGGCAAAGATGTTAATCTGAGGCCCAGTAGCCAGCCCAGTACTGATTTGGTGTTAGAGTATAGTCCAGTTATTTCTGTAGATCTGGAAAATAAGCAGAGTTACACACTGATGAGTAAGCGTGAAGCACTGTTTTTTTCCACAATATATAGGATATCAGTGATGCTTGTTGATAATGATCAGAACATAAATGTTTATCAGTCAGGGAATGTGATGGTCAAGAGGATCTTTCTCAGATGTATATTATACTGATGGTTGTGTCCTTCATATTTTTATTCCTGACCTCAAACCCTCAGGTGCAATTAGCTCAACAATGTGGAAAAAGTTAATTGTATAGAAATTGCCATTGTTTTTCTTACTGTTAGCATGGCTGCTATTGCTTTTGTTGATAGCAGTCTCAGCATGATTATTATTATTTGTTTTTAAGTCTTTATTTTCATTTTGTTTATTTATAGTTTTCTTTATGTTGTGAAGAGGCGAAGAGAAAGATTGTATATGATGGTATACTTACGATGTTTTTCAATTACAAAGTCCACATTGTAGAATGGCAAATGAGACCAGTCACATCTCATCTTACTGATGTTATTTTGTTTTGCTTGTGACAGACGAGAAGATCAGATCCAGATGTTGCAAACAGAGCTGGACCAGGAGAACAGAATGGCTGACAATTTGGTCAATGATATGGTCAGTATGAAAGATGGGCCCAGAGACAGAAATTCTCAATTGTACTAAGCATCTTTTGTATTGTATGAACTTCAGTGCTTCTGTAGGACATCAGAATGGGAGAGATTGTATGAAAATACAGTTGTTGGGCAAAATGTGCACATAAAAAAAGAATTTAAATTCACTCCTTGTGGTTGGAAAATGTAGTTTGTCAGATCTAAAGCAATCGAAAATTTTCAGTAAAATTTAAACACAAACATGAAAAGTCTGAAAAAAAAATGAAATGAAATTTGAGTTGTCATTCTTGTCTTCCTTGACTGAGGCTTGAGACAGACCAAGAGTTCACAAAGACAAATTTTGCCCGAACTGGGTAAAGTTGATTCTGATATACTGTTAGCCACTCATCACAGAGTGTTCACTAACAGCTGAAACAAAGTTATTATCATGGAGTTTTACTAATACTGATTGAAAGTCAGATAAACAATGTCATAACCAGCATATATGAAAGTTGTCTCTTTTGCTCTTTTGTGGTAAAAGTGTGAATATTGAAATATATAAAGTGGAGCAAAAAATTGCCATAGTTACACACAAAACAAAAAAGATTGCATTTAACAAGGATCCCACACTCTGCCATGCCTCAGACTAAAAATGCCACAGCTGAAGTAAGATTGTGAATGTGCTGTTGTTTCTGTCCCTTAACAAGGAGTTCAAACCCTATGTCTATGCTTATGTTCGAGATACCAAATATCTGTAACAAAACCTTCAAATTTGAATATTCTATGGCATGAATTGTGCATGTCTGCCATTTCATTGTATCCCTTTCTCTCTGTACCAGGAGCCCAATATGCGCCAGCACTACATGCAGCTGAAAGATCTGAATGAACATTTGCTGAAACAACTGGAGAATGGACAGCAAGAACTAGACATGCTCAATTCCAAGATTGACAACCTACAGGAGGTTAGGCAACTTTCCTGCTTACAAGTAGATGATATGGGTTCATCCTCGATAAGGGCCATAAACAATGTTATTACATCGTTATCAATGTGTATTGGTATTGCATCTTTATGTCTGTTGTATTTACAACATTTTCACAAGTTTTTGAAGTCAGTTTGTTATCAAGGTCCCTGCAGGACAATATTTTTACAAGTATATCAACTTCGAGACTTGTCTCAGTTAAATGGCCACCTCTTAAATGATCATGTCCATGGGACTTTATATTGTGGCTAATTTAGTTTGTGTCTCTGGTGCTCAATATGAAAAATATCAAAGTAATTAAAATTATGGATGTTGCCTCCATGTCACTCCTATCATCAAAATTTAAGTCACACCAAATCAAAAGTAAACCCAGTAATAGTGATGGGACAGAAACATAGCCTGTCCGCTCTTCTTCAAACTAAGTATTAGTCAGAAAATATTGATTTTCCATGTAGTACATTATACAGATGTATATAAATGTTGTTGTAGTGTCATGTACTTATCGTAGTTTTGTGAAATACATACCACATTAAATGAATCTTGGTTGTTTCTGCAAACAAAATGGGAACAGAGCAGGGACGATGGGATTCAGACATGCATTCCATGTCTGGGCATATTGAGAGACCATTTTACCCACCAGCCTGCAAGAGTAGAAAAATTCTAGCATGAGACTGAGGGGAAATAAAGAGATGAAATTGTGTAAATAATTTGTTTTCACCCATTTTTATATCTCTAGTGACACTTTCCAAACCATAAGCAAAACTAAACTATTGCCAGTTGTATTTAAGAAATAGTGAACATTTGCACTGATGTCAGTCTGTCATTTTTACTGTTTTTATGTTGCTTTTTTTTTTGTTATTGTCATTAGGAGCTGTCCCTCTCACAGATCAAACAAGAAGCAGGTGAGACAGCTGTGTGATCCATTGGACTCCCTATCTGCTCCTCTCTCTTTCTCTTGCTCACGAGAGGTAATGGATAAGAACTAGAGGTCTCACACTTGCTATGGGTATCTGTGTGTATGAACACATGTCGCCTTATCAGGTGAGATGACTCAGATGTCAAAGGGAGCTCGATGTAGAAAATTGGACTTGATTGATCTTGGGATCACAAGAGTTGTCGATATCTTGGCACAAGGGAGTCATAGCTAACTAATTCTTTCACCAGTGTAAAGCACACTCATTTGTTTCTTCCTTTTGACACAGTAATTATAGATACATGAGCAAACTGACATCTGACATTTTATGTGGTCTTGTGACATGTAATATCTTGTTTGTGTGAAAAAAAATGGAATAGTTCCAGTGGTTGAAATAGTTATGCTTTGCTGTCTCTATGTGTTGGACAGTGCGACTGTATGACCAGATTCATGAGTTGGAGGTGAAGAGAGATGCCTTACTAGAAGAAGCCAAGAGCAAAGGTTCCCCTGCTGAGGAGAGAGAGAAGCTTTTGAAACAGGTGAAGGAAGACAACCAGGAAATTGCTAGCATGGAGAGACAGTAAGTTTTTTTCTTTTATCAGTTTGTTAAAAAGGAATGATTTGATATACACACTCTTTGTTTAATACATTGGCATGTACCAGCATCCTGTAGTACCTGTTTGATATTGATTTGTGTGATATGTTAGGAAATCCAAATCATGTTAGTATACTGAAAATTAAATAACTTCCTTCAAATTTTGATTTAAGTCTGAGTCCCACTTAAACTTTTGTTGCAAAATATTAATTATAGAAACAGACATAAAATTTCCTTGAATGTTCTAGGAATAGTGCGACAGTTGTTCAACATAAATAGCTTATTGTTGAGAGCAGGCAGATAGGGAACATTTCATGAGGTTTTGAAAAAATATTAAAATATCATACAATCAGATCAGTAAAGTCATTGGAGATACCTATGATTTCACAAACTTCCCTAAAATATCTCCACTATCCTTGCCCTACCTTATCTTAACATAAAGCTGTACTTATTGCTTGCAGGACTCGAGAGATCCAAGAGAAGATGGACCAGATGCAAGAGGACATTCAGCAGCTGGACCTGGATATTGAAGAAAATCAAGGTCAGTTCTCTTAAGCATGCGCATCAATAATTTTTTGTAGAAAGCTAAATTGCTGTGAATATATGGTTCTGTTATCAAGTAATGTCAAGTCAAATTTTGGTCCAAATTCATGCATAGTGCAAATAAAGTTTGTTCTCACATTTGGATGAATCATAAAGGAGACTGAAATAAATGATATTTTAATTAGCTGGGCTTGTTTGTTATTATCTCCAGTCGTTAATATGGATGTCCTCCCTCATCTTGGTCTGTTTGTTTCACAGGAGAGAGAAACCAGAAATATAAAGAGCTGAAGAAGAGAGAAGAAAGCATGGATGGTGAGTAACACAGTTAGTAGTGCACTGAGTCTGACATAAGTACAAATACTCTGCCTATACAGTGATCTGAAAAAGAAAGAGATAAAGAGTGTTCTGTTTTTACTCTTTTATTGTTGGTTTTGCTGCCTTGGTTAGGATGAAAAGATCTAAATTTTTGTTTACATCGTTTGATTTGTATGTATCAACTGCTTTTTTGTATATTACTTGTGTTTACAAAATGCAAACGGTGGTTATTGCATACTGTGTGTTAATGGACTGTTAGATATTATACTTTATATCTCATTATTACCATGATGTTGTCATGATCAGATTTTGCAGATATAAAGTGCGTGAGTAGTTACTTGATGAAGTTGTCAGTTACATTGATTTAAATCTTGTCTCTCTGACAGAATTTTTGACTGGCTTTGAGGAAAACAAAGCAGAGGAAATTGTAAGTTTTTTATGTGATGGTCAGAATGATCATTTTGTTTTTAAACGTGGCAGTAGGAGCTTTTCATGAGTATGAATTTGATCTATTAAGATATCTGATAAATCAAATATTATGTTGACCTGATTGGACAGCATTAAGTTTCACTGACAGTCATAATTAATTTTTGTCCTGCATGCTCATTCAATCACATTGATTAGTCAGCCGATATTTAGACCTGTGACATATGATATACTATGCTGATAGTTTAAATCACAAGCCATACATTAGTATGAATATTTTTTGTCATGAGAGGATATTAGGGAGTGAGCCATCTTCAGTAGAAAGTGAAAACCTGATGTCTGTGAGCATGAATACATGTATAATTGCAAACATGTTTGTGTTTGCATTCCATATGTTTGTCCATTTGTATAGAGATACAGTATATCCAAGTGCATATATTTGTTGTAGATTAACACCTTATCCTATTTTCTGTTTCCTGTGACATTTAGCGCAAGATTGCACAGTTGCAGGAAGTTGTTGTTTCACTGCTAGAGAACATGAGTCGGGTGAGTAGACACATTTGAAATTTCTGTCATCAGTCCGCATTCAGCACATCTCTTTATCCTATCAGCTTTTGCTATTAGCAACAATGTACTGATATTATCACAGTGCAATGTGTGAAGGAATGAGAAGTTCTCATGACCTATACCTAACTTACGTGAATATTGGAGATTGGCTGAGCGTGAGAGTGATATGTCAATGTCAGCATACAACTCCCATCATTGACCTGTTTTAACTGGGTTCAGATGGGAGTAAGTATATTGATCTGAAAATAGTGAAGCAGGGATAACGACAATAGTATTTCTCTCAAGGACTTACTTTGTATGACACAATGATTAATTACTTTAGCTATAATTGAGCAGATACATAAAAACAAAGTCATTATTTAATTGAATATTTAGTTACAACTGTTGTCTTGATGCACTTGTACTTACTTCAATTCCTTCCCGCCTCCTTTGTTTGTGAGTTGTTTGTGGTTATGGAGTGATCGAGAAATCTCATGAAGTTCAGATCATATCTGTGCCTTTAAATGCATACCTAGGGTGCTGTAGTTGACAAATTTAGTCCGTACCCAGCTCCCATTGTGAAATTCACAACACTCTCTCAGAGTCACCCTTTCTTATTTGTAGTCTAATGTTGTACATGCAGAACATGGGTCGCTTTACCCACTTGCCCACCCCTAAAGAACTGATGTCCATGAAGGCTGATCTGCAGTTCAAGGAAGACGAGAGACAGAAGTCAGAGAGAACAACTATAGGACTGGCCGCTGGTAAGCAGTATAGGTCATGGCACAGCCTTTCTCACTTTCTCATGTATCTGACTGAAAGCTTGTTAAGACCAGAAAATTGTAGGATAAGACCCTGGCCAGATACTAAGTTCAAGCAATGACCGATGTGGTTAAAAGTGATATGGGTGTTTAGGTGGATGATTGCTTGGGTATGCTACATGTTGTAGACTGTCAGACATATGGGGCTCATAAGCCTTAGTTGACAGCTTTTTTTTAGAGAAGGAAAATTTCAGACTTGAACCTGTTGGTGTGCAATTTGTCAGGAGGCACTCCAATAAAATCAAATGAATTTAAAGATCAAGACAAAGAGAGTGTCCAAAAGGAAGAGAAGAGGAGTTAATGGAAAAACCATGAGACTGTCTGAATCCTGGCAAGTTCTATGCCAGCAGGTTCAGGTGCTTGCCACAGGACAGATGGCATAGTTTTAAGTTGTTTTCTCACCATCCAAAAAAATGTGTAAAGCTTATCAAGATCAGACAGATAATGTGGTTAAGCAGTGGAAATTCATGACAGATATAAGTCAGAGCTCAGAAAGACTTGTTGTTGGCCTGGCTGCCTGTGAGTAAGCAAAGATGATCTCCAATGGACAGATCTAAAGTGGTTTAAAGTAAGGGAGAAGGAATCATCAATGTAGAGAAAAAATCTTCACAACAACTACCTGTTCCATTGGAACCAGAATGACAACCACTGCCAACTGCATCTTAAGATAAACAAACAAAACACACACAATTGAGACACTAGAAACTAGTCTCTGCACTGCAAGCCAGCAGCACAAGATGTGCAATGTTACAATAATGGTCATATTTTTGTCACTTTTTAACATAGAGATATGAATCTGTATGTATAGTGGAACCCGCGAGAAGTCAACTCACTTAAAGTTAAGTCTCAGTTACAGTCAGTCCATACTGACGGCCCCTTTTTTTTCCCATTATACTTCATTAGTCTTATTTCTGATAATGTCAACGCTTTCAGAAAGGACACTGCTTAAAGTCAACTCTAAATGACCCATGCTGGCCGACTGACAGTCGTAAATTGTGAAGACAAAGAAAAAAGGTTAGACAGGGAGAGAGAGGGACGCCTTATTTCAACACATTGTAGCCTGTAGGCCTATTGTGAAGATGCTTGACTCTCTTCACCTGTCTTGCATTGGTGGGGATACTCAAACACACACCCACACAGCAGTTTATTCTCGCGTATGCTGGCGAGCCTGCTGACACACACATGGTCAGTACAACTGACCACGTTGATACACACACACTGCTCTGAGTGGCATACAGTTTCATGCTTGGCCATCTTTGCTTGCCTCATGTTATGCGAAAAATACAGAAACACCTACCCACACTCAGCTCTCTTTGCCCAATTTGTTGACACACACACACAAAGACAGTGCAGACAGGCATTGCGCCCGATTTCAGTCACATATTAGATCAGGTTTATTTTTGCATTCTGCGCTCGCTGTGACTAATCAACCTATTACTATTAATAACTTTTATCCTCAACTCCGTGATCCGAATGTGTGAGAAAATCTGAATACAAAGTTGAAGCTTCTTAAAGATGTTGACTCAAGGCAAAATACTACTACTTCTAGCCTAGAGTTAAGAGGGGGAGTTAGTCTGCTCGAGTTTTTTTTGTAGGGATAAGGGGCATAGACCTAACTCAATAAATACACAACACACATTTTGACTGTCCCATGCCTACCAGAGATTGTGTCCCCTGAAAACGGATAATGTCAACCTCGCTTAAAGTCAACACTTTTTGTTGGTCCTAAGGGGTTGACTTTAAGTGGATTGTACTGTATTTAAAAATAAAAGAGAATCGAAAAAGACTTAAGGTTCTACCACAACAAAAATCTCCCATCAGTGGGTTAGTTCTACAGTCAGTGGGACAAAATGCATTTATTTCAGGTTTTGTTTACACAAAATTTTGTTTTTGATGGCTTGTTTTAGAACGTGAGAAATTGCAGCATGACCTCCAGAAGATGGAGCAGTTTGAGGAGAAGTTGAATGAAGAATTGACGGTGCTGAGGGAGAAGGTGGTGGAGATGGAAAAAGAGCTGGATGTCTACTCAGATCTGGACAAGCTCCGGTCCGAGGCTGAGGCCAAGAAACAGGTAAGGCAGCCTAGGTACACATCAATTAGTGTATTGGCCTAGCTACACATAAATCAGTGTCTCAGTCAGCCCAGCTAGACATAAATCAGTGAGTCCAGGTGGCCATAAATGAGTGTCTTTGTCAGTCCAGCTACACATAAATCAGTGTCTTAGTCAGTAGACCTAAATTAGTTTCTCAGTTTAGCTAGACATATATCATGAGTCAGTCTAGTTTGTTATAAATGAGTATCTTCATCAGTCCTGCTGCATCAATGTCTTAGTCAAGCTAGATTTAAATCAGTGTCTTAGTTCAATTTGACATAGATCAGTGTCCTAGTCCAGCTAGACATAAATCAGCATTTAGCCAGTTACTCATAAATCAGATTCTACATTTTACTTGATGTTGAGATTAAAAAAATTAAGGGAGAATGTTCACAGGAAGGCAAGGAAGTGACTTGTTACATTCTTGTCAGTTCTGTATTATTTTGTATTTAAAAAATATACTCAGAAACCCAGTAGATGAATCTGTGTTTAGCTCTGTACTAAATATATTGTGAGGTACTTTATTAACCGCTTCACTGCTAACAGATTTTTGCATTGTTTGCAGCTCTGTGCTAAGCACCAACAATACCTATCACTACTATCAGTCTCACCGCTCAGTCTGCTGCTACCCCATCGTGCCTCACAATGGTCACTCAGCTACGCCCACTGTGCACCGGCCAACCGTAAATGAGACCGAAAGTGAGACGAACAGGCACCCGCTATCTATCCCCCCTCCCTGCCCCCCACCCCACCCCTCCCCCAACCGGCTTTCCATTCTGTTAGCTGTTCTCTGCCTGACTGCCGGACAGATCTTATTCTATTGTAATGTGACGCAAGCTGTCCAGTTCATGTAAGGTTGCCCTAGCTGTGAATGGGAAAACATTGATGTTGGAGGGTAAATCAGCAAGATCTACTATAGATCTACATGTAGATGGATAAAACAATGACCGGCAGTCAGATCAGAAGATTGGGAGCTGCTGCTTAGTGTTCCTTCTTGTCCCATCACATCTACTTCAGAGTCACTCTCACTGTCACTATTGAACAGCTCCAGATGTGTGTTGTCATCAGTAGGATCGCCACTGTCAGCATCATGATAAATTTCACTGAGAACTTCCTCGGTTGTAAAAAAAATTCTTGGTTGATTGTGTCTTGGTTGCTCATGAACAAATGCACACCGCAAAATATTGTGGACTCCCCGCTGCTGCATATATATTATTATTATATATAATTGTTTGCTTTCTGCTCAATGATTGGCCTTTTAACATTGCTCTATCCTTATTCCACATGAAAGCAAGAAGAAGAATGGAATAAACCAATCAGAAGTTCTGACTGTTATCGGCCATTACGAAAATATAAGTAACGGATTCCCGTTACTTCAGCCTCCGGTCATCAGCCGGCGGAATCTAACAAAGAATTCCCCAAAATGGTGTGAAAAGATTCTCTGGTCGGAACATCCCTTTGGAGTTGAAACACAAGAGACCCCCGGCGGCTGTGTGTGTGTGTGTGTATGTGTGTGAGGGAGAGAGAGAATTGCTGGGAAAAGGGAAAAACAAAAAAGTAGATGAAGGAACAATGGGAGGACAGTACAATTCCTGTGATTCTGTGATTGATCAGAGAATGGCGTAAATGTTGGGGGAGAGGGGGGGGGGGGGATTTTTGCAGAGGGTTCAAATAGGGATGTGAACGTATTTGCTGAAGACCCTTGCTATTGCTGCCGGGTTTTGTTTGTTT
>JBCEWB010127753.1:0-11325 GCA_039654565.1 Peronia peronii | reverse complement strand
GAACAAGTTCAGTTCTAGGACAGACAGAGGTACAAACGAGAACAGATCGAGGACGAGACAGACAGATTGTATGGCAATATATTAGATCTTGAATAATTTGATAACTGGTCTCTCTGTGAATCTTCATCTAGGGTGGCAAATGGTATACAATACAAAATGCATCCATCCATCCATCTATCTGATTAAGTCAAAGCAGTCAGTTACAAGGGAGATAAACAAAGACCATACTCAAAGAGTGAGATGGCCTTTTTTTTTTCCCTCCAAACCATCGCAAAAAATGTACATACATACAAAACCATATAAATGGTGGGAGAAGAAAACAAAATCAGGGAAAGGTGTAAAAGATAAGTACTGAAGTAAAAGATGAGATAGATCGGTGGGTTTTAAGTTGGTGAAGTTGAGAAAGATTCAGAGAGTAGAAGAAAAAGGCATTTTAGATAAACAGATTTGAGAATAGCGGAGAGATGAAAGAGTGAAATGCAAAATAAGAGAGATTGTACATTTGTTATATCTCAAAAAGTGGTCCTTAATTTAAGTCAAAATGACAAATATTTCCGTGGAATTATGTGAACGGAGCTGCCTCATAGATGGAACACAATTGGTTTGGTCGTAATTTCAACAATAATATAACAGGCACTGAAATGGCACATTAACTTCCAAAAAATGTTTACATGAAGGGAGGAAAATTGCTATTCAAAAATGGTAAAATTGATGGTTCTAAAAGCATGAAATTCTTTTATAAAAAATAATTTGATGTTAAAAGTTATCAAATATAAGGCAGTTATGGTATTAGCTTAGAGTAACAAACTCTGCATGCTTAGTAACAAACCTTGCATGCTTAATAAACTTTGCATGCTTAAACGGCAATATATGCATAATGTAAAATATTCTGAGCGAGGCAATCTACTTCTCTGCAAAGGCTTACAGTTTACAAAACCATACTGCATTACAAAAGGTTTTGTCAACATATGCATGCGCATGTCAGTGAGGTTTAAAAAAAAAAAAAAAGAAAAAAAACGTGCAAAACAAAAACAAAAATGTTTGGTTGCCAAAAATCCACTTATCAAGCAGGGGCCAGTTTAAATCTACTATTGGTCAGAACACGTATGAATGGATCAATTACCATGACATAGGCTTTGAACTTTGTAATCATGAACATTTCGCTGACATTTTGTCTACCATGGAATGCCAGTGGTGAAAAGTTTTTAGAAAGAAAAAATTACAGTGAAGGCGTTTTGAACTGTTTGTAAAATTGAAATGGGCAGGTAAAAAATTTTGCTTACCTACGTTCTGTTACTATTGGTTAACATCAATTTCAGTTTTTTATAATTTTCTAATTTTCCGAAACCCAATGGGCTTTTACATTTTGACAAGAAAATTATGAAAGAAATCTGTGGACTTTGGATAGCAAGTTTTGAAAAAAACAATCGTGATGGTGAATTCACCAACAGAATCAAACAAACAAAAAATTAGCCAAAAATCAAGTCGGGATAATCCCAGGGAAAAAAATTTTCAGTGGTCAAATTGGAACATAGAACAACACAAAAATTAGATGATCGGAAGTCTGAATAAGAGAAATGTATTGACGATCACAAAAAGTCACAATGACAAGAATAGGATGTCATTTACATGAATTTTTGAGATCTTGGGAGAGCAGGGTTTTATAACCAGACAACTGATGGTCGTGCCCATTGTCATTTGACTGTTTGACAAAAATGTCCTTAAAATGGCTCAATTTCTTTTCCCTTCATTGTCCATCAATGCTTTAAGCTTTCTGCTCTTGTGCAGTGAAATCGTTGGGCTGAATAAAAGCTTAAAAGATTTCTCATACAGGGCAGGATTTCTTCTTGACAGCACGAAGTTTTAAGCCTATCATTTCTTTTAATCTCAAAATGAAAAAAAAAAAAAAATTTAATAAATAAAAACTAAAATTTGTTTAAAAATTTGAATTTTCAAAGAGTTAAATAAACCAAAATAACAACAAACAAAAAGTGCTACCAAAGAAATGGATAAAATCATGAGAACAATACCACCCGAGCTTTTACTTTTTTTTTCTTTGACTTTTTTTTTTGGTCCCTGGTGGTTTTGCACTGTAATTATTTAAATCCACCCATATGCCCTCTGAAACTAACAAAGATTTGAAATTTATTCTTAATTTCTAGACCCCAAAACAGAACTAAAAATCGAACGAAGCGATCCCTGCCTGTATGAGCCTATGGACCCTCTCTGGAGGAATTATGAAAGTTTTATTACGAAAGAGTTTCAGTTGTTCCGAAGCTGTTTCATCATCCCAATATTTCGCCCCTTGTGATTTCGCTAGCTCATTTCCAAGTTGCCGATCTCAGAAATCACGAAACAAAATGTCCAAACCAATATTTTTCAATCATGAACTCTTGACATTTAAAAACTACATGACAACGGAACAACTCAAAGATGTACCAAAAATCAAAAAACCTATGAAACTTTTCCCAAAGAATGTTACAAACATAATTTGGAATTTTTATACAAGAAAATTAATCCATAAACAAAATCCTGAACAAAAGAATTTACAGGTCACAAATTTAATTTTGTCTAAAAATTTAATAATGGAATTAGAGTAGCAGATCCTGTCTCCTGGTGCCAAATCAGCAACCAGGACGGCAGATATCCCACTTACAAATAAAGTTCAGGTATAAAAGAAATACAAATATAGTCAAGTCTTAAAATATACACAAGTTCCGTTTACGAGCTCAAAATGTCGCTGGCAAATATTTCTGATTCAGTTCGATATTTTACCTAGGTATTCATATGAAAAAAAAAAATGAGGGTTTGGATATATAAGTTTGTGACTTTTCATTACATACAGAGCTAACAGTGGGGCAAGGCCAAAAAAAAAAAAAAAAAAAAAAAAGGAAAAGGAAAAAAAAAAGAAAAGAAAAGAAAAGGAAAAACTAAGCATATAGAATGTCTATTCTAAAATATTTCCACACATGCATTCATTCTGATATGCACCATGATTTTTTTCTTCCACAACAATTACTCTGGAGAGGAAGACTCATACCTGCAGTTTTTTATGCTACAAAAAAAAAAAATTCTCTACTGTTTTTGTCTTTTTCAATGCAAGTATGTCTAAATCATTTCTTTAAACAAGAACTATAAGAACTATATACACACAAAGTTTTTCCAGAATCAGAAGCATTTGACTGGTGGTGAACAGCATCAGCATACTATATCCCCCCCCCCCCCCCCAAAACCCAAAACAGCTCCAAAGAATATTGAATTTTTTTTAAAAACAAAATCCAGAATAGCATGCAAAATTTTGACTGCTCTGGTGAAATCAAAATCTCAAAAAAAAAAAAAAAAATTTTAATTAAAAAAAAAAAGGGAATAATTCCAATTAAATAACCTCCCAAAAGGAATGATTTTTTTTTTTTCGAAAAGAAGCCAAATATTTGGAGTGAACATGGCCTGCTATTCACCAGGGGACAAAGAAAAGGTTTCGATGAGAATTGTTCTCAGGGTCAGCTGTCAAGATCATATCATTCACTCACTCACACTCACATCTGAAAGAGGACGCCAGAATTTATCTGAAGAAGGACAAACATCAGAACCACAAACTTCCTCACAAAATTTCAAAAAAAAAAAAAAATGTTCTTTACTTCAGATCTACTTTCCATTTCCTACAAAACATTTTGATCATACTTTATCTCATCTCACAAACTATAAATATCGAGATCTTTTCCAACTAAAATCTTTTTAAAAAAAAAAAAAAAATTTTTTTCGTAGTTTCCTAAATGTGCAAAGTTTTGTTGTCAATTTCCAAACCCATCTGCAGTGCATCATGAGCCCGTAAAGGTACAACACTTTGCAGTAAAATATATTGCCTCAAAAGAAGAGCTCTGATCCGAGACAGTGCTAAAATCATGCATTTACCATACAAAATCTTACAATCACCCCCAATTTTGACCCCCCCAAAAAGGAAAATTTAAAAAAAAAAAAGAAAAAAAAAAAAAAAATATGCAGGTTCCATTTTTCATTTAAACAGTAAATGCATGCTTTGCGCAACTCAGAATCAGTCTCGTATCGTGTGGCAAAGAATTTCACTATGCGACATCCGCAGACTCACACGTCCTGATCCGACTGTTCACTGCCAAGTTCTGCACACTAATACAATCAATGTGCAGAAAGACTTGGTACTAAATACGTCAGTCCATCAGTGAGTCCACAAATGCGTATAAAAAATCGTATAATTTTGCATCAATCTTAAAGAACTAATATTGCACGTCTTCAGTTCACATCTGTCCAGCTGTGCAAAAACCAGCCAAGGAAGGTTTACTAGAATAGAACATCTGAGCCAAATGTAGGGATTTTTTTTTTTGTTTTATACGGGAACTGAATCTACAAAACTGATTTTCACAATCTTTCCTATGTTTCAAAGATGGAGGATTAAAATTTGACGTTTCTGATTTTTTAGGGCAAAACTTTAATTTCTTTCACAAATATTTATGTAGAGATAAGAGATCAGAAAATGTTCTTTTTGTCCAAGTTTTTTTTTTACATTCAATGCCAAAGAACAGAATTTCAATATCACTGACTGGAATTTTTTTTAAGACCTGCATTTTGGAATCCAAACAGTTTAGTCTTGAAATAGTCAAAAAATTATGATGAAAATCCAATCCATGTTGCACAACTTTTGAGATGTCTCTGATCCTGATTCCTTGCTGCCAACTCCTGTCTCAGGATCTGCCAGTGCTGAGATAATCCCTTGTTGGAAAATTTTGAAATGGAAAGAAAATCCGGCTTCCTTGGGTGATCGTGCTGAACAAGTCGACAGGTGAAAATTCTGTTCCCTCCAACGTTTGTTCGTGACAGCAGCTTTAGTAAATTGCCAAGAATCGTGGTGGGTCAATGAGGGCAACTCGGCAAAATCTGCAAAATGAAATAAGTCTGTTTAGAATCATGCTATTCGAGAACAAACCTGAACTACTCTTGTGCTCAAAAACAATCCCAGAGACAAAAGTCCCTCTGGCAAATCCATGTTTGTCCAGCAAAATTATTCAGAAAATGCACAAATAATGCCTTGAAGATAAACTGTCGGGGAATACTACAGGTTTTGGAAATTTAAGAATTTGTATGCAATTAAACATTTTTCTCCGACTATTCTACCTTTTATAAATTTAATTTTTATGTATTTTTTTTCTTACTGAATGATGAAGATGTGTCTGATAATCAGAATGTACACAATAATCGAAAAATGTAAAAAAATGTTTTAAAAATCACACAAGCAGCAATGAAACATAATGAAGCTCTAATATCACTCATGATGAGGTTGAGGAGTGTGTCTGAAATTTACTGCATATCAGCATGATTATGGCGCTATTGTACCTAACACAGGTGAATACTTTTACAAGTTAAAATTTAACTAAAATATATTAATTTTACAAGGTAAAACTTTATAAAGAAAAAATATAAATATGTGTATACTAGTAAAATTTGACAAAGATTGTAAAGGGGAGTTAAAGAAGGAATATTATGTGTGAAACATATGGCCGGCCACATGATTTTTATGCTGAAAGCTTCATAGGGTTAATGGGTGGATGAGACCTCAAGGATGACAGGTTTGTTGAGAAAAATATGCTACGAGTCTTACTTTTCCTGCTTGTACTTTTCAACAACAGCTTGCTGCGGCATGTGAGTCATGCGGTTGTACAGCCTGAACAAAGTATGCACGCACTTCTTCAGAGCCTCCAGAGAATATCCAGTGACTGTTTCCAGAACGTCAGGCTGTGTTGGAGATAAGTAAAGTGCAAAATTATTTGAACAATACAACGCAACAAAATTAACCCATTATGTAAATTGTACCAAATATATGTATACTCAAAGACAGATATACTCGGCTACAACACATCAGTAATCATCCAAAACTGAAATTCAAGACAGAATAAATCAGTCGTGCAAAGAAATACGCAGAACTCCATTTTTTAGAGCAGAAATGTTTTTCAATATATTTTCGTTACTTGTCTGATAAAACCTCCATGAACTGAAATTTTCAGGAGAAACAAAAAACTGTTTCCACCTTGTATCTCCTTATTATGAGGTTCTATTTCATCTAAAAAAAGAGAGTTTAAAGTAACTGTTCGACTTTGTTGTTTCACTGTCATATGTTTGGCTTTGTGGGCTACAGACTGGGCCAAAAAAATGGAAAGGGTATAACTTTGAAATTATGAGGTTTTATAAGAATAGTAATGATTTATTCATCTCTTGTATGAAAATTGATCTTAAAATTAATTTCTGTATTAACCTTAGAAGTGTCAGAGAACGACTACTTCAGTGTTAATGTTGCTAGAATGATATTCACGTTCAAGAGACAATTACCTTGCTAATTTATCATTTCATTTCGAAACCTATAAAAAATGGTCTGATGAGGAAGGCTTTTGAGTCGATTGAGGCTTTACTTCTAGGCTTCGAGACTTATGCAAAGATTTTGACTTCTCTGCTCAAGTCATAGACTGTTAAATCCTGAATCACTTTTTTGCTCATGTTAAAATTTTTATTGCTATTGAAAACATCAAAAGGTAATGTATCAACCATATTCAAAAGTAAAAGGTTTTAGGTCGTCCATATTGCATCATTTCATCCAGATACAATATCAGACATATTATAAATGTAAGCCACTTACCCAAGGTTGGTTTTCATTCAATGTACTCCTGGCCAGTACAATGGCACTGGCGGCAATGATGCTCGGTCTGAAGGCCAGGAAGTCTTCAATCTCAATCAGAGACAGCTCTGTCAAAAACTGCAGGTTCAAAACAACAAAACAATAAAGGACAATTCAGGATTGGGCAAGTACAGAAAAAAATCTGCATATGTATATCCACTTCATCACCATTCTAAGGCATTTTAAGGCAAAGGACTTTCTTTGAAATAGACAATATGATGTTGCATACAATCTTTCAACTACTTGAAATGGTACAGAACTGTGAATTTCAAGAATAATTTTGAATACTTCAGGTTGAAATTATCTGCTGAGTAAATATCTTTGTCAGTGTTTCAGTGGATAGGCAGAAAGCTGGTGCTGATAAGCTAAATACAGTGGCACATAAACAACCATTTACATTGCATGTGACATCTGAAAAATCAGAATTTCTCTTACGTGTGTCAAAAACTTGCATTTGTCACTCATTTCTATGACACTGAGGAAGCGCTCGGTGAACCAATTCACTGTTGGTATCGCCACTCGAAATTCCAGCAGTTTGAGAATAACAGTCTCCATCTTCAGCACCTGGAAACATTTTAATGTGAGAGAGACAATTTATTAACATTTGTTGGCAGCTGAAGGTAAAAAAAAGGTATCAATTTTCTGAAGTTGTTGCTTTAACTATGCTGATGAAATTGCATTGCAATGACAATTACAACTTGATTCTTCAAAAATTCATGTCAAGTTCTACGACATATAAAGCAATTATGTTTGCTTGAACTCAATGAGACTGGCGAGTTTATCCTACTGAAACATCACTATAAATATTGGAACATGAATAAATCCCAAATCCAAGTGTGTGATTCACATTTATGAAAAACATTGAGAAAGCAATTATTTTCTTGTCCATTACAAAGGCATAAAAATGAACTGGGACTAAAATTCCCTCAGATCCAATTTTCTCTGAACTGCAATCCCCCCGAGTGCTTTCAAGGAGAAAAAATCAACTTACTTGGCTTCTTGAGTAGGTGTCGTCTGTGATGTATACAAACTCAGCCACGTCAGGAGGGTAGATTTCCTCGTATTTTCTAGAAGACAAACAGGCATTAACTTTTATTTTTCCTGCGAACGTGATAAATCCTGAATTCCAATCAGATCTCAATATGAATTTACATTTCAGAAATGGTTTGTACAAACTTCAATCTCACATTTCTTTTATCCATTGAGGTATTTCGAGGTCTGTCACATAACTCACACATAGGTTTGTTTATATGTCTGAATGATCACAATTCGAGTTGCCTGCTATGCGCAGAGCATGTACACAAATCACCGTGTGACTGACATCAAAATGCTTCATCCATATTGTCACTGTTTTATTACTGTGACAATGAAAATATGCAAATTTGACATGTCTTGATCCAATTTATATTATCTCTAAGTTTTCAAACACTGAGAACTAGAAAATCATCCTGCTTCTCTAGAAGAGCAGAAATATAACTCGCTAGCCGTGTTCAGGTAAATGACTAAATTTGTTTATTTTGCTTGGCTCATCTCTCTCAGTGTAATGTTACTTACGCAGCGATGAACATGCTTGCTGCACCCACAAGCTGCAGCTTGGGTCTGTGCACACCAACTAAACTCAGGAAGCGATCAATGTAGCAGATTGCCAAAAACAAGGTCTCTCGGTGAAGCTTGTACTCTTCCCCAACCTGAAATACATTTTTTTTTTTTTAAACTGTATATAGACTGCCTTCTGTGAAACCAATTTTCCTACAATGATTCACCTAAAGTGCACATTTGTCTATTCCAATGAAGACTGACAAAATTTTAAGGAAGAGCAACCCTAGCTTTTCCATAAATTAGCTTCAGATTTAGTTGGAAAATTCACTAACATATGGACAGAATGAACTCTTTGAAGGTGACTGCATCAACTAGATCCGTTAATTAGAAATTAAATATCCTTGCTAAGATGATCAAAATGGTCTTACAAAGATCCGGTAATACACATTTAAATTGTCCATGTTTTTCATTCACCGAAATGAACCATTGCATCATGGCTCAAAAACAGCAACAAAAAATAATATATTATGGTCGTGGTCTAACAAGAGCAATTTCAAGAGTATAACAGCTACCAAAAAAGACTTACCTCGACCAACCAGTCAACTAGGATGTTTCTCATGGAGGTTGTGACATCCGTTTGTTTGTTCATGTAGTGCCGGTGTGGCCTGTACACCAACTGAGAATTGACAATGATTCATCATGCATTAGCTCACTAACGATGGGCACATCCTAATTAACTTGTGACATCAATATCAACATATAATGAAATGATGGGACTGGCAAATCCCAGTTTAAATAAATACATATTTCAACGATAATGTGAACAGATCCATTTGGTTTCTTCACAGAGAACAGCTGAGTGATTGCAAATATGCTCAATTACCAAAATCTGAACAGACAGCATAGGAACCTTTTGGAATATCACACAAAAATTAGAACTGGATCCAAACAGTACTATGTATGAAAACACTTGCTGACCAAAGAATTTAATATTTTCTGTGCATATATATGTCTCACAGCCACTCAAAATGAGACGCATGTCGATTTTTCACCATAAGGGGCTTTTGGTATCATGTGAAAGCTTATTTCATACCCTTTCAGGTGGTGAAAAAAGTTTTGAGCTAACTTTATTCTAGCCAGAGATATTGCAGTTTAAAGAGACAAAGGGAGACTCCTCAGCAGTGACTGAAATTTCAAGAAAATCGAGTTTAAGTAAATGGTCGAACGCATAAATCTACATGCCTACCTCACAAAAGACCTGATTTTAATGCAGAAATATTTATGTCGAGGATAAGACCGATTCTGTCTTTGTTTAGAAATGAATGTACTTTCGATTTCTGCAATAAAAAAAATTCGATACCTGACCCCCCTCATCACATTCAAAGCCCGATTTCTCGGTTCTAGCCCAGCGACCTACAAATCATTTCGACGGTGTGAGACATATATATATATATATGATGCCCAAAGTTAAGGTTTTGGTTTCAAATACAGCCAAGTCAGATGGTGTGCTTGTACTTGTAAGTAACTTTTGTACAAGATCTTGCTGGCAAACTTAATATACTGTAATAACTACAGGCTTTATCTCGTATATCAGAAAGGGCCAGTGGCACATAACTACATGATATGTAGATTCTGTGGCCTCAGATTACATATTCATGGTGACAACTGATGCATATTTCTCCACGATTTTAACATACAACACCACATCACTTCAGGCTAAACAGCTGCACACATGAGATCCCGAGTGGAGCAGTGAACAAATGTATGAGCACTGATATTCTCCTTGGTCTGCATCCATAATAGAGTCCGTCAAAAAAAAAAAAAAAAATGTATACACACACTCTGGGAACAGAGATTCCTCTATAACTATCTCAAATATATCTCAATCCCCTTTTGAAGTTTTGTCAAATTATGATAACACTTTGAGTACCCTTATCAAATTTCAAACACATTTTATACCAACTACTGTAATACGCGTTCTTTCAACATAGTTTTTATTTTTATCAAGTGTGTAGACATTTTTTTGGCACATTCTCTAGTAAGTAATTCATTTCAATATGAAAGTTAAAATTTCCTCCAGTAATCAACTAATCATCAATTTCTCTTCCTTGTCTCACTGTTATCATAATGAGCCACTGACTCAGAATATTGATGGTGTAGATAGACAACTGAAATAGGAACTTGCATACACAATTTTTGTTTGTTTCAAATTCAGTCCCATACTCAGGATAACAGACCTCAGTGGCTCTCAGGTACTGATATATATCCAGGAAGTAAGGGTCTAATCCAAACTCATCAGGCTGTTCCAGGCGAGATTCGCGTTTTTTTGCGCTCTCTATAACAGCCTCATCAATCACCATTGGAGAATCTGCTGGAAAGAAACCATGTTTTCATGCCTACAAACAATATTCTTAAATATTCATGCAAAACTAAAGAATATAAGTTCCCCATAAAAACCAATTAAGCAATATTTTTTTAAGAAAAATGAATACAGCATATCCCTCACATCAAACTAGAATGGAAAATATTTTAGTGACAATATTCTGTTTTTTTTTCCAAGTGTCAATTTACTTCATCTTCATATATATATGCCAACTACAGTCCATGTCATACAGACACATTTGAAGATGAAATTACTTACATACCTGTTCAATGATAAGCTAGCATCTGAATCACAGGGGCACATCAAAAAAACATTACATACAGAGAAACATCTATGGGCATACAACTGTCAGAATATACCTCATAGTCCCAGCATACTAATCACACACACACACACACGCACACACACCACAGCTACCAGAATACATGCCAAAGCTATCGGTACATATACTATAACCTCCAAAACACACCATAAATGCCTGAACACCATAACCTTCAGAAAACATAACCATCATAGGCTCATCCTTATCTCGGAACAGATACCAAACTCAAAACCATAAAACATACAGAACCAACTGATGCAGCTATGAGACAACCACTGGAGTTATAGACATGAATACATTTACATCTGTCATGACACACCATAAGTCACCCCGCAAGGGTTGAGAATGCCACAAACAGCTGTCAGAAATAACGTACAACTTCCC
>JBCEWB010127742.1:0-11326 GCA_039654565.1 Peronia peronii | reverse complement strand
CCCCCCCCCCCCCCCCCCAAAAAAAAAGTTTTGTGCTGGCATTGATGAACAAAGAATTGTGATTGTTCCTACAAGTTGTGATCGATGAAAAGAAACCTTTTAGGAATGGAAAGGAGTTTCGTTTTTTTCCCCTACAACAGTTTCGTCTGGGCATGTCGGAAGATGGACATTAAACAGATCAAGTATTTCAGTACAGATTATTTTTCTCACAGCATGACGTACATTGTGAAGTCATATTCCGTTGCATTCTTGTTACGTCTTTCAACCTCCTGCAGGCAAGTCACAGATTTCTTCACCCTATTATGAGTCTTGATTTCTGCCAGCAAATGTCATGATGAAATTGATTTTGTCCTACCAAGTATGTCCTGCTAGCTTTCTCTCTCTCTCTCTCTCTCTCTTTCTCTCTCTGTCTCGCTCTCTTTCGCTCTCTCTCTCTCTCTCTGTTTCTGTCTGTCTGTGTTCTCTCTCTTTCTCTCTCTCTCTCTCTCTTTACGTCACATCTATGAGGTCTTTGTAGTAACAATAACAAATACTTAACCTATCGCAGTAACTAAGATAAACGCTTTACTTCAAATTGTGCCTTTTTTTATGCCATTTAGTATCAGACATTTTGTTATAATTATGTTAGCGTTATTTCCGACAGATGAACTTTGTCCAGGTTTTTATTCCTGCACATGTTTATGTGTGTGTGTGTGTGTGTGTGCGTGTGTGTGTGTGTGTGCTACGTGTGCCTGTATGTATTGCAATGCGTACGGTCAAGTGAGTTGTGTGAGAGTGTATCTGTGTACGTAGTTTATGCTGAAGAAAAGAAAGAAGCAAAGGATGGAAAAGGAGTGGTTAGCTCGGTTTGCCAAAAGCCAAACATTACTCTGCTATGTATATGACAACATCAGTCACGTGATAAACAATGGAGTCATGTTTGCCGCTGCTAGTTTATCTTTGAAGAAAGGCAGAAACTTGAAACAAAGTGTGCCTGACATTTAGACAAATCTCAACAACAACAAAAAAAAAAAAACGAACGTAGGAAAAGCTGTTGCCAGTCGAGGTATAAGAGAAGAGTGCCTGCAAGTCAGTGTTAGGTCATTCTTATTTCGTTTCAGTGCACTCGTATTAGATCTAGAAACCTTTGCGAAGATTTGTTTTATGTATGTAAACATGAAGGCAAGCAAATACAATCTAGGCATACAAATTGTTATTTTGTAACATAACTTTGTGCTCCTATATATAACTTCTGCAAATATTGAGGCAGAGATCCAGACAGGTTTGATCATGGCACAGATCTTGCAGTTTGCAAATGATCATCAATGCAGGCTTTAATCAAAAACTATTTCTTTTCTTTTTTTTTTGTACAGCTTTAATTCAATGTTTATAACCAATAAAATAATTTCTGTAAGTGTTTTTTTTTTATTGATATAATAAAACAAGGGCAAGGAAACTAATATGTTGTGTGTGTGTTGTGGGGGAGGGATGTTGTTTGTGTGTGTGTTGCATGTGGTGTGTGTGTTTGTATGTGTGTGTGTGTGTATGTGTGATAAAGTTTGCCATTTTTGTATCGATTAATACTACATTTCCATATACCGTGAGAATAAGATATAAAATAAATTGAGACATACAAAAGACATTTAGTTCCCCAAGACCAGAATAGCATAATCAGCTTCGGGTGAAAGCCCAAGTTATTACATGCTGCCTTTTTTTGTTTGTTTGTGCAACTTGCTGCAACCGTTTTGAATCATTGGTCTGAATCAAGGCAATCAGTGTCTCCTCTCTTAATAAGAAGAGAAAAATAATATATATATATATATATATATATATATATATATATATCTCAATGACGCAACCTACTGGATATTAGTTTAGGCCTAACTATAGAAATGTCAAGGGGTAGATCTGGGCGAAGACTCGTTCATTATTACTTCACACTGGAATAACTTTACTTTTCTAAATATAGACAATATGACACGAAAGTATAAGTCTTATGCCGCTGTTAGGCTGAGGCAGTCCGGTCATATCTTGAACATGAAGTAAAAGCCGATCTAGAAACCTTTTCTCTCCCCTCCCCCCCCCTCCCCCCTCCCCCTGTGAACACATGGCCTTCTTACGCTGCGCGCGAGGCACAATCAATACATTGTATAACCCCTCTCGCCCCACCCGCGGCGCTGTCTCCGGCAACCGCGTTGGTGGAAACCACGTGGAGATGACAATAGTCGATTTTTTACCTTTGTGGCGGCGCTGACCAGTTCAATTTAAAGGAAATACATGGTGATGGGTTCGATTTATGCGAGAGGCATTTAATGGGTGCAAAGAGGGGAAAAAATCTATTGTTTCGTTTTTATTCGATTTATCAGAAATTCGTTTTATCAGAGTTCGGTTTGAGTGGACTCGACTATACTCATAATCACATTGAAAGTGATAACCTGTTGATGTATGGAAACAATTGTGCTCTCCAAACTCAGAATAGAATACACAATTAGAACTCTTTGCAGAGCCTTTCAATTTTGTCCTTGGTTTCAACCCATGGCTCATAAAATCTTCTGATTTATAAGATGAAGTCACTGCTATCAAGTTCTAGCAAAAATATACAATGCATTATATTGCAAACAATGATATTCTTTCATGAATGATAGTCTGCTTAAAAAAATATAACATTATTTTCTTTAGAGAATATATATATTCAAGATCCATACTTAGAATAAACAGCGGTTCCATGCGGCAAGCCCACTCGACCAAGTGCACGGTTTTGTGGATTGTCCACATAAGTCTTGACTGAATTTGCACTAGACTGACTGCTGGAACATCTTGGAACACTGTCATATCTGTACATTGAATATAGCAAATATACTGACAATCCTGAAAACACAAAAATCTTCAAAGGCATACATGGTCAATAAATTAAAAATTGGCCTCGTATACAGCTTTGAGTACAATCTAAAGTCTGAATTTGTATTCTCTGGGCATTTGTTTTATATAACTTACATTTCATTTTATATAGCTCATGACCTATAATTCTGAGCATATTTCAAAGTCTATTCCTCGAGTTGACCACTATTAAGAATTAAATTTACAGTTTACTGTAATGGTTCACTGAGGATAAAATCTTTTTTGTAAATGCAGAACAACAATTTTTTACCTCTGATCATTTTTCTTCTTTCATTTTTCTGTTTAGTTTCTGCTGTTGTGTATGTTTTCTTTTTCCATAAGATTGTGATGTAATAAAAATCTGAAACTTCTATGGAACAGTAAATGTAAATAGAAAAAGTGAGGGACATAAATGGCTCAAAACATAGGAGTGTCAGATAATTTAAAGAACCATGAAAATAATGGGCCCCCAAAAAATGAGTCTGATGCCAAAGATGGTTTCGAAGAGAAAAATGGATTTTACTGATGATAAAATTACAGGAATCATCTACACAATATCTCAGTCCAATAAAAGTGTAGCTAAACAGTTTTCTTTTTTATCAAACGAAAGTAAGAACATTTCTCTCTACACTGAAACCAATAACTAATAATACTAGTAAATTAAGCATGAAAAATTTGACATCAGCTTTATTTCACGTACATACAAGCCATATTTACAATGAAAATTGTTCTTGTGATTCTTATTGGACCGCTGACAAGCAATTCCATAACAACTCTATATTCAGACAACATCATGAGGATATCAACATAGGATTAAGGAAGGGTGGGGAGGAGGGGGGGCATCCTGAAATATATTTTTTGTTAAAAAATCAATTTTGGGTTTTTATTTTCTGTTAAACGTTCTGCTGTTTCTGAACATAAAAATAGTGCTGAAAAGTGGACATGATGTTCTTGACCCATGATTATCTAATGGATATCGCCTATTGTCAGTCAGGATTTGGCTCTCTCTGACTGCTATACACAATGATAGATCATCATTATCTGACCAGATACAGGCAAAAGATGCACAAAATACTGGGCTGTACTCTTTTAGCAATATCTTAAGCTCCAATGCCTGGCATGGACATTGGGTGACCGTTCTGAGATGAAATAGACTTGTGCCCACAAAAAATGTCAGAGTAATTTTTCACAAGGTACTCTAAAATGAACTTTCACCTCCTACAATGCGGGAAATTCTCTTTTATTTCTGCCCCCATACTTCAGAGCACGATTGAAGATTATTTGCCATAGTAAAGGTCAAGACACTCTTGCTTTTGATGGAGAAAGATATGGGGACCACATACAGGCCCTTAAAAATTTAGAACTAACTCTGTGAAATAGCTAAAAGGGATTAGGGAACAAAATTTGAGAAAAGATAGGAAAAAAAAAGGTGAAATATGAAATTTCGCATATGAAATTTTACTACATTTTTTTTTTTGGACAATTTCTATAAAATCTTCTTTTGCACATGAAGAGCTGAAAATATACATTTTTTTTGATATATCCCAAACAACAAGTTGACAAAGCTTCATCAAGTTCTATTGACATTTGATGGAAAAGATAAATTTCAAAGATAGCCATTTTAAAGTAGGCAGTATCCAAGGTGGCGGCATGCCATGGCAACCATTCAAAACAGTCAGCTTTTTTCCCCTCTGTTTTCCTCTAATTTCAACACGCTGAATAAAATGGAAAATTAATTGTCTATCTGTATTAATTAAAAAATCAACCCCCAGGATGCCTCCCTCCTTAATTAGGGTATTTTATTGTAATCACTAGAAATAAATGTTCATTCTTACTTAGAGTGCACAGCTGTTCCATGTGGCAAACCCACTCGACCAAGTGCACAATTTTGTGCATTGTCCACATAAGTCTTGACTGTTTTTGTACTAGACTGACTGCTGGAAGTGCTCGGAGCACTGTCATATCTGAATTTACAATTACAACAGCTGCATTAGTAATACTGAAAGCTCTTCATACAAAATATCCTGGTCACACTGAGGTTCATAGTTCTGTTTTTAAGCATAACTATTAATCTCAATATACCTCATGTATTTTGGATAAATAGATATAATTATCCAGCTAATGAAATTCTTCCCGTAATATGTTTTGCGCCCAGGGCAAATGAGTTGGAAGTCATGCTGGGTGATTTCGAGTTACAGTTGTTTTTTACCGTTTTTTACTATTTTCCGACTACAAACAGAGAAAATTTTTCTTTTTTCAGGTTAAAAACGGTTAAATTCTCGTTTTGTGAAAATAAAAAAATTTTAGTATCCTAGTCGGAAAGTAGTTAAAAATGACCGAAAACGGCCGTGGATCCGGCGTGACTTCCGACTCATTTGCCCTGGTCGCAAGACAAATACTGAGACAAAAGACAGAACACTGAGAATATCTACATGTGCATATCTGTGTAATTCTTAAGAGAATGTCATACTTGTCAATCTTTCTGAGGCATTTTATCTCACTGATTTGTTAAGAACACAGTTCCTTCAATTACACAGTTATAATTTAAAAGCATACATATTTACATAATCCATTACCTAGGACTGGTAGGCAGTCATAATAAGACTTTAAAAAATAGGCCACAAAACTCTTAACCACAACATCAGTGTCGCTTCCTACCCGAATGCCTGAATCATTCATTATACATGAACCTTGCCCGTTAGTAAACTGGAGACACAAACACTCCTGATTTTACCTAGTTATCTTTTCAAAGGCAATTAGAAAGTTAACTGAAATTTCAACAATCAGTCAAATCAGATTTGATATCAAATAGGATTTTTATAATTTTTCCTCTAAAAAGCATTAGAAATAAACGTGCATTATTCTTACTTGGAGTGCACAGCTGTTCCATGTGGCAGACCCACTCGACCAAGTGCACGATTCTGTGCATTATCCACATAAGTCTTTACTGGTTGTGCAGAAGACTGCCTGTTTAAATCATAATAATTTTAATAATAAATCTGATGGTGACAATGAATATATTGTAGTTGTATGCAAGAAACATGAATCTTAGTTTTGGTCAAGTCAATGAGATATAATTATACTGAAGTTACTGATTAGCTACAGCTGAAAATCATAACTAGGGTAGCTGACAAAGGAGCCTGAAATTGGATGCTCCTTTAAACTAAAGAAAGACATCTTTACTCATATATAAAAATTTACTTTTTAACTCATTCAAACCCACTGCTTGCATTATTGTGAGAGGTTTATTTTAAGGGGTGGGGTACAGCTCCTGAAAATGGGATTTTATGATCAAAATTGGGTTTTTGCTATTTTTAGATACTTTGACCTCTTCTGATATAAGAAAAATACCGGTTGGAGCCAGAAACATCTAAATTATGCTCTAACATGGCACCCCAACAGTCACCCAGACCATGGGACAGGTGAATTTAAAGGTGAGGGCTGTGTGTAATGAAAGAGAGACAATTCGCTGTGGGCTCCGTGAATTTCTTCCACATTCCCACTAGCAAACAATCAAAGCTGTCTTAACACCTTAATAGCTGAAACATCAGGCCATGTTGGTTTATGGTAAAAATGCTGTTGTTTCCTCAACGATAGTTAACAAGATGTTCAAGATCACATCCATCCAATATGATTACCATTTTTCTGAACTGGTATTGGTGATAATGGTTAGCCAGCTAATTAACCTTTGAATTGAACAAGAGCTCTTTAAAATAAATTCCTGGAGTGTCCTTATTATATCTATATAATTCTGATTCTACAAATGACCGCATACTGAAAACTATTAAAACTACATTACAGCCTGTTAATATGAATCCTACAAAATGCTCGGTGAATAGATATGCAAACTTTTTTTTTTGTATTAATAGATTTTGGATTTGCAGCTTATATTTCTGCCAGTTTCAAATAATAGTACAACTGAGTCATTCAAAGCTGTTGCTCTTCCTGTGACAAACCAACTGGATATATACATGTAATGGTGAAACATCCTCATACCTGGAATTTTGCTGAAATGATAGACCTACATATGCACAAGCTCCTGAAAAAATCAAAATAATATGAGAGCATTCTGAGGTTGTTTTTTTTTTCACAACTTCGTTGTACTGAAACTTAGTGAGTTTTAACAACATGCAAATATCTGGTGTAAATTTTTATTACCTCTCTGGCTCACATAAAATGACAGATCATGACAAGAATCAAATTTGGCATCTCACTTAATTATGGCCTTTATATCAATGGTTATTCTCTTGGTAAAGTTTGATGAATGCGATTAAAATTAAACGCTATAGCATGTATAGGCTTTGTATTCTTCAATACATATTTTACTGTGGAATCATCAAGATTAAAACATTCAATTCTTTCCTTTATATATGCAATGAAGTTCAGACAAGACGGCATGCTTACCTGCTGTAAAAGACCTACTGGAATTGCTAGTAAAGATATAACAAAAAATAAATGGCTTATAATAAATTTGTTTGCTTTTTATACACCTTTACTATACAGAAAGATTATCAGACCTATCAATAGAATCTTTTGCAGGTTAAACTGACTCAGAATGGTGCATCTGTGGTACGTTATTACTTAAGCCACTATGGATGGTGTCATAGCATGATCTTCCTATCTCTACACTCTATATAACAGGCAACAGAGAATTGCAGTCCATAAGAACATGCTAATGACTCTAGGTCTTAAACTCTTATTATTTTGTTCTTTAAATCATTGACTTATTTGTACAAAAATGTGGGTAAATTTGAATGAAATTAGAATGAAACTACTATACAATTATTGACTAACAAGAAACCAATATTCACAACAAAGACTGCAAGTTGCTTACCACATGTTTTCAACTGTACAAATAAAGCCACAGATAGCATTTCAAATTCCCCACAGACCAAAACATACAATTCACTTTTTTAAAGTACCTCAAGCCAATTTGACACACTATTGTTATAAGGCACTTACACAAAATGTTCTATTTTATTTCAGCTATGGATTGACCATTATTTCCATGACAATAGAATATTTTTGACACAATAAGTATCAGAACAGTAAGCAACAAAAAGGAGAGGATGCATGTAATACACACAAATATTTTTTTGTACAAATTGACAGAAACCTCAAACCTTCTTATCAAAAGATAGAGCATATATCACACTGTATATGGCTGCCTATTTTGAAAGTCTGCAAAACATAACATGGGTTACAGTCACAAAATATGCATATGTAGGCCTACTTTCTCAACTCCACAATGTTGTCTCTTTAACAAAATGTGAATTCAGAATGCATATTTTGACTTTCCCAATCAAAAGCTGTTTTCTGTAGTTTTATAATTTACATGATTCACCATAACGGACTTGTAAAGAGTGATTATACCTCGAACTGCCACCTCCTCCACTACTTTTGCTTTGTACTGCTGTTCCATATGCCATTCCCACACGGCCTAGTCTTCGATTGGCTGCATTATCAACATAAGTACCTTTGCGAGGCATTCTGAAAACAAAATCATACTTTTATTTTTCTTTTCATTAAAAGTCCTAAAATTTGTTAAGATTACTCCTATTTAAGGGCGTGGTCTTCAAAATCTCAAAATATATAGGAAAAAAAAAAAAAGGACACACACATACAGACACACTTTTTTTTTGTGTGTGTTTTTTAAGAAAGCTCTTCAAAACCTCACAATATAGATCTAGATGTAGATCTAGATCTTGATCCAAAAAAAAAGAAAAATTTCAACAAGGATTATGGTCAGATTATCCCATGGCAGTATATGACAGAGTGGAGACCACTCAGCAGTACATTTATATTCTTGGTTTGTTTTCCTCCACGTTAACTCAAAAACAAAGACCATTTTATATTCCTTCACAATGCTATGCTCTGTAAGCATGATAATTAAATTTTACTCTGGCTTAACTTCTAAACCCTTTGACATCTAGTAGTTAAACTATCGAATAAACGTACAAAATTCTTTATATTTGTAAAAAATGTGGAAAATACACAATGCAATTATTTAGGCCTATTGATCTTGTCTTGATAATATCCAGATCCAGATCTAGACGCCAAGGATGGACGAAAGGGAAGAGGGGGAATAAGCAAGAGTCTATAACAAGTTGACGACAAAGTTCAAAGTTAGAAGAATGTTATATCATCTTATTACGTAACCCACATTTAATTTGAGTCAATGTAGAATTTCCACACAACACTCTCATTCCCTGCAATGTTTCTTAGTTTGCTTTAGATCTGTAAGTCTTTGGTACCTTATATTCATAGTCTGGCCTTCGATTTGATGTAGATCTAAAGAAACTAGACTCAAGCAGACTAGAACTCTTTCAGGCTTGGTCCTTACCTTCAATTCCAGGAGTGCGTAACTTAGTTTCTCAAAGTCTGATTAGTGTACAAGATCAATATTGTTTGCCCCATACAACTCTCTAAGAAGTGTAGGATGAACGAAGAGTTCGAAGTTTCACAACTGGAGACAGTTTCATATGTTTCACTTTCAGTTTCCCCGAAACGCGGAAGTTTTTTTGTTTTTTTAACCTTTTTCCGTCAGCAGGACCAATCGCAACGGATGAACTAAAAATAGAAACTGGGTCGGGGTCACAGAATGTCTCTGGTGGGGCAGAGTGCAAGTTCCTTGCTTCGGGGTCAAAGGTGGTCAAAATTTTAAGATGTCATATCTAAAGACCAAGTTACTGTCTCATACTGAGAAAACATTTTTTGGTCTTAGATTCGCCCATTTCGTGTGCATTGTCGTTTCGTCTGATTAAAGACCTAAGCGATATTTATGATTGGCTAAACCTTGTAAGCCAAGACTCGGGGGTTATTTGAGTGCATGATGATATTGTGAAGTTTAAACATCTGTGATGACTTTCTCAGCCGTTTCGTTGTTCATAACGACTGCCTAGCAACTATAACTGGTGTAGTTTAAGCCGTGTCTAATGTCACCTTGAACATGTTTCATAAAATTCAGTTTTGTTGACATAGTTCCCTGTCTTCTTCGATAAAAAAGCCCAACGTTTAGTCTTCTTGAATAAGCGTTAATGTATTTCGGAGATCTGTACTGTATCTACATTACCGGTACGCACGTTAAAGAACTCATGGCAGTGGAAATCGAATGAAGTATAAGCTCCTTGTCTGGGATTGAAAAGCTACATACATGGTTTTAAAAAAAACACAAAAAACTATCCAGAGCTGAGGTTTGCATCTTGTAGTGTACTGAGAAATCATGTTACCAGTGGCTAGACCGCAGTCCGATACTTGCACCACGACAGTGGCAGGCGGACAAAAATAATACCGTACTAATGTTTAAAAATGAAAATAATAGACAATGTCAGATCAGTCTTTACTTGCTAACGTACTATACTGTCCTATGTGCAGTCTATTCCCATTGCCTGAGCGCATTAAAAAACTGGAATTCTGATTGCTCACGTATTATGAATATTTTTCCATAACAACCGAAATTTAAGTCATAATTCTCAATTACATATATTTATATCTGGGCTTGCATGAACATGCAGAGATGTTGGAACCAAAGCGACTGACTCTTTGTCCTCACTATAGGCCTACAACTAGTCACTCAGAAAAGTGTCTACCGTGGCCTTACCTGGGATGATGGTTTCTTTCACGAAATAAATTTTATGTGATTTTGGAGACGACAAAAGTGGTAGATGATCGAAACGAGAGGCGGTGATGTGTGTGTGTGTATGAGCGGGGGAGGGTGGGGGGGGGGGGGAGGGGGAGAAAGCGGAGATGGAGGGGTCACTGTTGGCAAAGATGTGTCAACAGTGAGTGATAGAAAATTTCTGTGAGAAAGTACTATTCATGCTCACACAGTATATTTGTTATCTTCGCCAGAATTGGGACAATCAATTTTACATGAAAGTACTGAATGAGCAAGGCAAATGAATGCTTCAATGAAAACGTTAATCAGCTCACATGTAGCCTATTTGACAAAGCATTTTACCGATAGTATCGCAACTGTGTGATTTTAAATAAATTACTGAATGAAACAATTTTAGGTCCACTTTAGAAAAAAGGCAATGTTGCAATTTTTGTTGTCAGTGGTATTTTGTATTTTACTTCACTGGGAATTTTATGTAAAATTTGATGAGCTTATTTTAATATTTTCCCCAACAAAGATTGCAGATGTTCAACAGCTTGTTCAAGCTTTCACATTTGTAATTAATGTGGGAAATCGAAATTGAAGGACTGTGTTTGATCATATAAGGACTGGCTCTCACCTTATATCCAGAAGGTGTCCTTTTTGTGACCACTCATAATAGGAAATATTGCCGAATTTCATTGTGCTAGGAAAACAGTGTGTAGTCTATTACAATAATTATTGTGCACAAAGTTGTTCATCTTAATCTTGAATCTTATGAAAGTATGCATTGGATAAATGCTCTATCTATCTATCTATCTATCTATCTATCTATCTATCTATCTATCTATCTATCTATCTATCTATCTATCT
>JBCEWB010127741.1:0-27065 GCA_039654565.1 Peronia peronii | reverse complement strand
TATTGGCAAAGTCAAAAAAACAAACGAGGCCCCCCCCCCCCCTTCCAGCTCTCTTACCCCCTCCCCCCCCTCACACACACACAAAGAGGACACATCTACTTAAGGAGTACAAGCACCCACACAGTCAAGGCCTCTTTTAAAAAAAAAAAAAAGACAACGATAAGAACATTTTTCTCACATTCTCTCCCCCCAACCCCCTCCTCTGATCTCTTTCTCCGTCTTTCTGTCATTTACATTACATGTAATTGATAAACATCAGTAGTAGTAAGCCTGTGAGGCATTACAGTCTTTTGCAAGTGAGACTATCTCAGCCACAAGTATCATGAAAGCGCAGTCCAATAAATATGTTATTATTAATAATTATGCCTGAATAAACTTTACTTTGGGTAAGCGGACATTCCCCTGAAGTTTATCATAATTTTCAACAGAAAATTGCTGTATCAGCAAATTTCCACCGATTACAATAATAATTTTTTTTTTCTTAAATGTCTCGCTCTTCCCTTTTCTCAGTTTTCTGCCTCCCCTCTCCCCCTCCCCCCCCCCCCCCCACACACACACACATATACTGCACACACATTCCATGACGCGATCTCCATTGCCATTAATCTACATCATTATACATTGTATTATTTATTAATGTGAAGAATGAATAAACATGAATAATTATTAATTTTACACACTCGTTGCATACTTCATTGACCACTTATAGTATTCTAAATGCAAATGAAGTGCTCATTAACATAATTAGTTCTTGTCTCTGTTCTGCGTGTTACTTAATCCAGTCTTTATGCTTCGGGAAATAATGTAACCTGCCCCGAACGAGCATCAGTTTGCTTTCGCTTGGTCTTGCTTTCAGACACTTAGATTGTAGTACTGAAACGAACTCAACAGCCCTCAGACATCTGTGTGAAAGTTGTGAAAGACATCCTGAAACCGTAATCGTTCGTGTGCTAACTACTTCACAATTCAAGGAGGAATAACACTTTACAGTGCGTTTTCACAAAAAATTTGGTTGTTTATTTCCCTTCCTTGTTTCTTCGTACATCCCTGTGAGGACCTCAAGTCATCCACGTCAAGAAAGGGGGAATCACAAGAAGACGAGAGTAGTGCCAGAAACGGAAGTTACTCTCAGTTAAGGGGAAATCATTACCATTATTTTCTAACGCTGAACTGCAGAAGAAGTGAAATCTGGACAATGTAGATCTAAGCCACGTCCAATAGATCTATGGGATTGTGTTATCTCTTCATGGTAGGTTGATTTTCTTTATTTTTTTTTTCTTATTTTAAGAGTAGATTTGTATCACTTCATTGCGTGGATAGATGTAACTCTAGACTCTAGAGCTAATCTTGGCTTCGGAGAATGAATGATAGCTGGTCTTGAGATTGAACGTGGTCTGGAATCTAGATCTGGATTCTAGACTAGATCTAGATCTATTCCAGAGGTCCAGAGGCATCTTTAGACGAGTGAAAATCTCAGCAGTGCGATTGAGCAATATGAAACAGATCTCTAGATCTAGATCTAGATCGACATCACACTAGATTTAGATCTAGAGATCTAGACTCTAGATCTATAGTGAATTATTCGGTTTCCAGATCGCGATCCATATCATCCCTCATTCTGTTCTAGCAAAAAAATATAGATCTAGATCTATATAGAGTCTAGATCTAGTAAACATTTGAAGTTTAGAAGAGAGGCACTTACTTAACTGAGCTTATCAGTTATCTCATCATCACTGATAACAATTGTTCTGTCTCCTACCTCCTACCTAAATCTAGACCGAGATCTAATCAAGTCTAGTCTATATTATGATAGCATTTTAATACTTGAAATTATTTTGCTTTTGCTTAATTGTTGATAGGTTGATTTAGATCTAGACATAGCTCTAGATCTGTTTGCTTGTTGTCTTACATTTTCTCATTGCAAGCTGCCTCAGTTTTTTTTTTCAATTTGTTTATTAATGCTGTTCTTGTCATCTTCTTTCTAAATCTAATTGTATGAATGATAAAACAAGCAATATAATTATATATTGCCCAAGGGTTGAATGGAATTGCAATCACTTAAATTCTCTCTTAAGTCAGTCTACACTAGATCTGTGCATCATTTTCACGACATAATTTCCATAAAAAGGTCATATAGATAAATGATATATCAAAGGAGCTTTTTCAGAACTTCTTTTATCAATAATACATAGGCCTATGAGTAAAAAAGAAAAAAAAAATACCGGTTTGACCTGTTAAGAAAAGCAATTGCAGATGCAAAGAGATAGAAACAGGCGGAAAACAAATTTTAGGATTTCAGTATCATGGTAGTATTGTAGCACATTGTAATATATTCAATGCATGTTTCATAATTTGGCTCAGCAGGCTCAGTTTAAAATCTCTCATTATACATTTTTGATATAACATCATGTTTCAACAGTCTTTTGGTTTGAATATGATTCATCTACATCATGTTTGAAAATTGGGAAAAATGACATGATTAGTTCATAATACTGCTTGACAATAATTGAATGTGACCAGTGATTGAGATTGACTTTATTTGCTGTATATTGAAGGCATCCATAGGGATTTGGTTGAAGAGGAAGGAAGAGGGGAGATGTAGAATAATATATCTGTTTTAAATTAAGGGAGCAAATGATAACATCAGTTCAAACATGACTTTACAGAAGTAGTGAGAAGTTACTCATAACACATCGTGAACTGTGAAGCACTGGGAATTACCAAAATGTTAAAGAAATTGAGGATTCTGTACTATTTTAATATGATGTTGTGAAAGATAATTTCACATTTTAGAAAAACCGGGTAGGCATTTGGTTATCCTTATGCATGTGCCAGTATGGAAAAAAAATCAAAAGAAGAAAAACAAGAAAACGCTGATTTCCTTGAACCCAAGCATGTTTATATATACATGTAATTATGTCACACAATCAAGCGATCTGAGTTGAATGTCAGACTTTTTTATGTATGTCAATGCTAAAGAAAATGAGAGTCCTTTACCTTGCTGTAGAAAATATTCAGCCACAATTCCTCCATTTGCATTGAAAGATAAATCTTGCATCCTCATGGTCAGTAAATCCAGTTCTCTAAATGACCATTCCTTTAGCATTGCAAGTTAGCTCATTTCATCAGATTGGACGACATATTATTATCACTGCAAGCATTATTCAGTATCAACACAGTCCTCTTTTCACAGCAAAAGAGCTTTAGAAAAGTTATGCTGAGTAACAGTGATTTTTTATTCAGTATCATTGCATGCAGAAAGAGTCTGAAAGTTGTACCGAATAATGCTGAAAACCTTACTCAATAACATTAACAGATATGGAAGGTCACTTCGGATGTAATTATCATTTTATGAAAAATGTCTTAAACTTTAGACGACTGTCCACCGGCAACTAATCAAATACATCAAAAAAGTTCAAAAACAATATGAAGATTTTTGAATTGCGATAATATAAAGTTAACTGATCTTGCTGGCCCGCTTGGCTCTTCGTCGTGGCAATCGGATGTAATTATCATTATGATCACTAATGACGATGACTTCAGTTATCTGATTATTTATTCTCTGGTTGTCAAGCACTTAAATCACTTGATAAATAATTAACTAAAGCAGAGTGCAGAATGTGCAATATTTGAATCATCCCTCTTTTGTCAGAATTGACATACATATGTATTCTGTCTAGTCTGAAAAGATTCAGCATACTAGTTCATTGTATTGTTTTGGGTACAATATGAACAAATGGAGAATATGGAAAGAATTTTTGTAATTTATTAGAGATATCAGTTAACTGGAACATATGTTATGCATGGACTGTGAACTAGAAGAAGGGACTCAAGAACTGATAATGGAAATAGTAGAGAAATCAGAACTGGTATTCTGTCGTTCAGGTTTTATAGAATATGAAGAACTACATAATCCAGGAAGATAATTTTTGCATTCTGTGAACAACATCAGGGGTAAGATAGCAACAAAGGTTTGCACCTGTTTGCAAAGAGTCATAACTCCACTCATTTACTCAATAAAGAAATTCAGTTGATAATGGAAGTGATATAATATTATTTTTTGATGTGTTTATTTTCTGGTTCTCAGATTATTACATGTATCTGAGTTTTGTTACAAGTTATCATGAATAGTGATGTACTGAATAACAGGGTCTTTTCTCAGCAGAAAATAAACGAATACAAAGGACTGGACATGGCCTGAAATGAAAAAAAGAGAATGCATAATATATGTTGTTGTTGTGTTGGGGTTTAACGACACATCAGCACAATTACGGCTATATTGTGTTTGGCTATATTGTGTCAAACACGGTAAGATACATTTACACGTCAAGAAGAAGAGAGGAAAGAAAGCAGGACAGAAGACAAGAGCAAGGAGAGAGAGAGAGAAGAGATGTCTCTCCTGGAATGTCGAGGATGGCACTCCATGGGAGACACCTCACCGTGGCGGGCTTCACCACCTCCAGGTGGGAGCAGAGAACCTACTTATAAACCCCGGGCCCCCGCAGGGGAGCATAATATATAATATTGGTTATCAGAATATCTGCGAGATGACCACCCCAGAGGAAGTTGAAAGGCCTAGGAAGACCAGGATATCTAAAGTGAGAAAAAAACAACAACAAAGTAATAAGTGTTTTTGAAACTAAACTTTTGCAAATTCTTAGCTGTTGCTGCCTCAGATATACATTGAATCTGAATTTGCATGTAATTTCCTATAGGTAAAAGTCAGAGCTCAGTGCTCAAATACATGAATATGTCTAACAATTGAACAATACCATAATCATTATAAAGAAAATATCATGACGAGATGTTCAAAAGAGAAACTTTAAAACGCCTTTAACTATTGGAGGAAATAGAGCGTAAGAGAGCTGTAAAAACCACGGAAGTTACGACGAAAGCATTTTAGTTTTAGGGCAAGTTGATCTATCGTTTGTTCGGTGAGCACATCAAAGCCACGAATCATGCCCAGATGTCTGTCTTTCATAGTCCCGCTGTTTCAGTCTCACAAAGGGAGAACAGAGCGAGCCTGCAGGATCACTGTAATCGAATAAGTTAATGGTGGGAAGGGGAGGGGGGCAAAAAAAAAAGGGCATGGAAGTCACAAATGTTTCATAATAGCTCTTTTACATTAGGGGCATTCTTGTTGATCATTAAAACCAAAGCGGGTAGAAAGTTATCAAGAGACAGATGTTGTTTCGGGGACTAGTTGCACGTACTTTTAACCCCATTGTTTAGTACATTGTAGTTTCTTTGTGTGTACGCTAAATGCTAGTGTTGATTTAAAGTACATAATTTAGCATGACACGACAATTAAATGAATTTTTAGAAACAAATTAATTGTGTTTGCGGTTTTTACATTTTAATAGCTGATGTTAATAAACGTTTCTCGAAAAAGGGAAGAAAGAAAGAAACTGAGAAAGAAAAAAAAGAGAGAAAAAAAAGAAAGAAATATCATATATTGAACATTATGCAGCAATAACCAGCAGGTCGCGAGATTTTTTTTTTACGTTTTCTACGCAGCACGCAATAATTAACATACGAACTAAGAGAGCTGCCCATATACCAAATCAGTAGTGCAATAAATAATGTAATTTTTAAAAATCAAACATATAATATGCAAATAGCGGTACAGCGAGTAGGCAGTGTATTAAAAAAAAAAATCGTAATGAAAAAAAATATACATGCGCACATTATTAGCATGTCTTATGCCAAGCAACTATATCATAGACTGTTCAACCGAGACAACTAGTTTTCAGAAAACTATTAAAACTATTAAATGTTCAATCTGCGATTTGGAATTGGACATGAACATTCCTGTCAACAGTTGATAGGCATCTGTGTAGAGACTGCTGCCAAGAAATAGTTCCGGTATAGCCCACTGAAATGAATGCACACTGGCTCACCTCCCACTATACTCAAGTGCGTTGCTATGCTCAGTGTCATAAGGTTCCGACCAGCTCGCCAATTTTTCGTTTGTAAGCCCTGTTTTGCCAGTCTACCCGTTTTGCGTGCATGTGTGAATCTAAGTAATAACAGCAGATGTCGTCGTTGTCATCATCATCACAGCAGTGTCAATGACGATAGTGATAACACAATGATAATGCTGTTGTAACAGCGTATAATATTGTTATTACGTGTATACCCTTTTTACTTTTATTTTTATCGTGATCACCATTAGGTCGCAACACGCCAAACTATGTATTTAAGGAATTTGAAATACTCATCATTCCTGAGTTTAGACGAAGGAATATACGTGATTGAAGTCTCGAGTGCCATTTCTGATTTTTAGAAGAGGTTGTCATAGTCTTTTAATTTTTTTTTTCGCAGAAATTATCTAAACCGTCTAAGAAGATACCTTAGCAGCCTTTTTGTTCCCAAATAACATTGAAAAAAAAAAAAAAAAAGACAGATTTTGTTCTTTCTGTCTTCATGTCTTCCGAAACCAAGTTTGTCAAATTTTTGGGTGATCATTCTTTCGAATGACATGAAATACAGTGATTTTTCCCCTCATTTTTACCTTGCTTGTTCAACAGCTCAACCACGGCTGGTCATAACGATCTTCATAGGCATTCAGTAATTGATTACGGATTATTATGATGCTTGCCATGACTCAATATCTGTTCATATACGGCTAAGTTACTTGTGGTGATTAAGAGTTTATTGTCTGTTTTGTTTTGTTTTTTATGCAGTTTGTTAATATCTATTTATCTAAGGACGTTTGTCATGTCTCTTTACTGTATGATGCCTGCCAGTTGGCTTGCATGCCTGCCTTAATTCTGTCGTTTCATTCTGTCTTGTCGCTCAGTGTCAGAGGGCAGTTATACGTGATGGAACTAGTGTAACTGCTTTGCTGTCATCCTGACCTTTTCCTGCCGTATCAATTTCGCATACACACAGTTTCGAAATCTTGCAGACACTCTACATTTGTTTAGTTCTTGAGGTTAGATAGATAATTTATCAGTCTGTGTTTCCATTGAGTGTATTCTCTTGCTTGTTGTGTTGATTGTATCAGTTTGCCCGTCTCTCTCTCTCAGTTTCGGCACACAGGCATACAAAGACAGCAACAAACATACATGAGGCATACACACACACACACATGCACTCAAAGACACATTGGCAGATGACCGCTCTCTTGTCCCAACTATATATACATGTGCATATACACAATTGCTGAGTTGTGAAGTTTCAACTAAAACAACAAGAACAACAATCACATCACCGCCATCACCACAACCACAGTGACTATCATCACCACCATAATGATATCAACAACAATAACAACAACAGCTACAACAAGAGCAATTAAATGTACAAATTCTTAAATGGCTAGTTATAGGAATGTATGAATAAACAAACAGACAAATAAATAAATAAATAAATACTAACACGTGGCACTATTGCAATCGTAATATGATCAGCTGACTAGAGAACCTCTGTAAGATGTGAGATGACGATCTCCACGTCATCTCCGTAACATTTCACTAGTTTCCCACTTCATCTGCTCTCCCCACCTCCTTGACAATGATTGACAGTGCTAATGAGGGCGCATGTTCTCGCATCAAGTTGCACTTAGCTCCATGACCACCATGCGCACTAGCTACCACCCATCGATGGCTCTTAAGCCGCTCATCGATTTCGCCGTGGGAGATTACACGATTTCCTCGCTCGCTCCATACAACTTCCCCATATAAAATGCACCCTCCTTATAAACCATAGATAGTTTGAACTTCTGTGTGTATCGCTTTTTGCTTCTTGTTTTAGTTTGCCCCCTCCTCCCCCTTTCTCACTCACACATGCATACACACACACACAAACTGCCCGCCACATGTCCGCATGCTCGAAGCCACTTCACACTAGCTATTTATACTCAAGTTTTCTGTTGTTGTTTTTAATCCTCTGCATTCTATCTAAAGCGTACGACTTCCCTCTTCATCAGCCGGCCCACTGAGATAATGTTGCGGGCGTGCCATCGAAGGGACACAGGGTGATTTGAGGGGGCAGGCGGCACGAGTGGGACTGAGAGCAGGAGTAGCAAGACAACACTTAGCCAGTGGGACAGTACAGATCAGAGAGACTGGCCAGTTCAGACCGACGGACTCCTCTTGGGATTTGGCTGTAAGAAAGGTAAGGAGTAAACTGTTGATATCATGCTCATTCATTTATTTTTATTTTACAGGTTAAAATAGCCATGCCTTTCATGTCTATGGACATTTGTCTAGTTTATCTTTTAAATTAAAACGAACTTATGTTTTGATGTGGTGGGAAGAGAGGCAAGAAGTCGAAATAATTCACTAATTATTTATTGAGAATTACGGCATATTATACATATATCACATGGGAAATTGTCAAAGTGATTAGAGGAAAATTAATTTTGGCCTTCCATGGAACTCCCAAGTTTAGTCTGAACGTATATTTTGATTTTGTTGGGAAAAAGGTAAGTATATATATAAAACTTCCTGTCAAGTCAATATCAAGATAGGAAATGAAGCTTTAAATGGATTTATCCAATAAAGCATAGGTCATGCGCCCACATAAATTTTGTGCCCATTTATGGCAATCAGATTCTGAGCTGGATATCGTAGTGGCTCATCTCCCCCCCCCCCTCCGCAGTCTTCCGCCTCCTTTTGTTTTTTGTTTGTTTTTCATCTGTGACTCCCTGTTTAAATATTTCACTTTTCCAGTGTGTGGCTGAACAAAACAGGACTTCTGCTCATGCCCTGATATTTGTGAAATCAAAGGATAGGGAAAACAAAGATGAACAAGACACCAGTGTTATAACGTTGTAAAAGCAGTTGGAGAAATTGTGAAAGTAAGCCTTACTGAATCCCAGGGATTGTAAATTATTAGATCGTTTACACTGGTATGCAGTGGGTGTTATGATAATAACGGGGTGCTCCTGCTGGCCGGCAAAGCAACGGAAAGTGTAGTTGTCTTTTCCATTTGCATTTCTTAATCACCATTATTTGCTTACCAGGAAATATAATCATTTAGCTCATAAGAGTTTGTATGTTCAGAATCAAATATTCTGGTTTAGAGTAACGTTCGTGGTTGGATTTGTGACTGATACTGCTCTAGTGTTATTTAGTATTTGGTTAATCCTTGATTGAGTACCAGTTCTTGCTTAATAAAGTATGACTTGCAGTTTCTGTTTGGAGCCCATTCAGAAAGAAACAGCGTCTTCCTTCTGTTAGGCTAAACACTCTTACATCTTCACGTCTTTTTGTTTCTTTTTCCACCAAGAGGCATTGAGTGCGCTAAGTGGTTGGTTTTCCCTACTACATGTACTATGTGTCTGACACTACAATCATCGTCCCATTGAAACAGAAACATGCAGTAATTACATGTACTTTCTTTATAGGTGCTCACTGCAGTGATGGGACTGGCTAGCGAAAAAATGGCCCGAATCAGCTTCTGTTTGCTAAGTAGGAATCTTGCCCATACTTTTGCGATGCAGGGATAGTTTTCCTGGAAGATTATGAGAGGAGTGGAAATGGAAACAGTACTAAGTGAATCTACTGAAGTTTTGAAAAAACTGAAGGGTTTTTTCTCACTACACCCCTTATGCCTTTTATCATGAAACTCGACTTTAGACGTACTTTTAATTGTATTTTAAGCTCTTTTCTTCTGAGTCAATGAAAGAATAGGCAGCGCCGTCTGAATTACATGGCAGAGAGCATACCATAGAAAAAGAAGAAAATTAGGCTTAGTATCTTAGGTAATTCTGGTCTCATAAAATTGATATTTTTTCCCCCCTTTTAAAATATAGTTCAGATTTTGTAATGTAGGGAAGGCTCTACACTCCTGATTAGAATCTATATATTTTCTCTCGAGGAGATTTGAATTCGCAGAAACTTAGTGAAAGTTTGATATTGAAGTATAGAGAAATAGAACATTGTAAGTGACGCAGACTTCTGGTGATCAGTATTTTTCAACAAGCCCAGTAGCACTGGATTTGAATAATTTAATGCGGAAATTCCATTAGCACTAACATAGCCACATACAATGCGGGACCATGCTCAAAAGAATAACTGACAATAGAATTCCCTGCTGTTTCGATGATCATGCTCAATGTTACCCAAAAACAGAGAAAGCCAGAAAGAGAATTCCCAGTTCATCCTCCCTCGGAAACCAGAGAAAAGAAAAGCACTCCAAATCGCCACCCTCTCGCCAGATAAAGTATTCCTATTGGTATTCCTCCAAAACAAAACTAATCCGTGACATTAAAACTGAAGCAATGGATGTAATGCGTATGACAGAACACAATGGAAGAAGTCAGTCACAACGGCAGCAACAATACAATAGAAACGGCCACGTTCTATGGCAGTATTAAATATTGCACATGACATATATGTCCGGTGGAGGAGAGGATAAATCTGTTGTTGAAATTTTACAAAGTACCAAGACCATATTCAGTGACAGTATAAAGTACTGCACACGAGTCTTTTGGAAGAAAGGATAAACGCGTTGACATTTTGCACAAAAACGGAAAAAAAAAAAAGGTGGCAACAGCAGAAGTTGATGCCAAAGGTCGGAAGCCGATGTCCATGCTCTCAGTTTGACTCTAAAAGTGCTAAGCCTCTGACGTAGACACCATACTGCCTTCTCTTTCATGAAATCAGTGACCCAAATGTTGGTCGTTTCATGCTTAGCAAAAGCATTGTTATAGTACGATTTATGTTGGCATTGAGTAGAGCTTTTTGTTCAGCGAGCCATTTTTGTTCCCAGAAGGGTAAGTTCTGTTCCTTTGCCAAGGTATAATACAAGCATTATAAATAAGGGAAAAAATACCATTTGCTTCAGTTAGTTGAAATTTGTTGAGCAAAAGATAGTGATAAAAATTATCACGAGGAGAAAATATTTTCATCCCCAAAATCAAGATAACCTCCACCACGAGGTTGAAAGATGTATATAGAACGTAACCCATAACGAATTTTTCAGAATTTTCCGTTACTCGTGTTTGGGTAAGAAGAGAAAACGTACTCCTTGAAGCACCACTATTTGGGGGCCTGACAGTCACCGAGTTATAATGTGGAACTGTGTGCATCCTTGCCTGCTACTCGGGCAGGCATAAAGTAGCATGCTGGCTTATGAGTTGCAGGGTACAGATTAAATTGGAGCTTCCGCACATACAGCAACTGCAACATCTGTAATCGTCAAGCTCGAAAGATAGTTATAAATTACCTAAGCTATTTTGGGGCAATTTGAGAAAAACAGGACGAACCCGTTTTGTATAACATTACACACATGTTTAATTTCAAATGGGGCGAGTTTTTATTGAACTTCAACGCAGGAAACAATGCTGTAAGAGCAATGTAGTGAAAGACTCCAAGTATTCAGCCACGGTCTGAACTCACTTTGGCTTAGGCAATAATTGTTTTCATATAAACGTGACCACATTGTCTTTCAGCCATACAGAAACTGCACAGCTGTTTCTATCTGGATCATATTGAAAGATTCCAGTTCCAGTTGATTTTGTAAACCTCTTTCGATCCTCCACTTTCGACATTCTGATACATTTCTGCATGTGAAAAACCACCTACAGGCTGTAACACTGGAAGCAGGAGAGATAAGGGAATTTTTTTGTCAACTTTTCATGAGACATGTACTTCCTTGAACTTGCTCGAACTTAAATTTCATGGAAAACCACAGCTGGGAAATCACGCTTCTCGAGATTTTTTTTGCGTCTTCCGTTAATGCACCTCCTTTTTTTCTCAGAACGCTATAACGCTGATGTTTCACTCATATTTGGACAGATTTTCAGTTTAAAAGATGCGCAGTTATGGTGTGAAAATTGCAAGACTCTGGCTGGGTGCTGGTGGGTCGCGATACTTAAATGGGGACCCTTACATTGTAAATCCATGTACACTGACCTTCTTAAGAACTTCGTGAGACGCTCCATCTATTGATTTATGACCCAGCAGGAGATACTTATATCGGAACGAAGGTTCGGCTTTAGTTGCTACCATATTATGTCGCACCACAAGCATGAATTATCCTTGTCCTTTATTCTGAGTTATCTTAAGGTTTGATGTACGAACCTCCTTGTACAAGGTGTCGATGTACTCATGATTTCCTTTACTTTAGCAGTTTTGTTCACTTTCTTGATACAACTAATTATTCTCCTTTCATCTTCCGTGGTTTACAAAGTAGATGTCAAGTATTTTTTCCTCCGTCACACCACTTTGGAATTACTAGATCAGTTTCAGTTGCCATTCCTCGTTTTCCCTCTAGCTTTTTCTGAGCTGTGTATTACGCCATTTTCACTCACCAAAGGACGAAAGCGGTGCGGAAAATCCCTGTACTTAGGAAATAGAGCTCACCGATATCTCGGGAAATCTTATCCCAGGCTGCCCCATCCTGTCCTGTCCTATCCTCTCCTGTGTTATCCTCTATACTATCCTCTCCTGTGTTATCCTCTATCCTATCCTCTCCTGTGTTATCCTCTATCCTATCCTATCCTATCCTGTCCTATCCTATCCTAATCCTATGCTGTCTTACCTTATTTTATTGTATATTACTATTGGTTGTGATATTTGTGTCATGACGGAAATAATATCTTTGTCACAACAGCGTTTTATTATTATTATTACCATGATCAAAAGTGGCGTGCCAAGACTATTCTATCTTGTGTTCATAGGTGCTCCTGTCAGAACCGACATTACTCATAGTCAGGCTTCTCATGTCACGCCCGATTTGTCCTGTGGCCGTTGACATGATGATTATTGTACGCGTTAGACCATAGGCTACATGAGTGGGAGCACGAAGAAGACAGATAATCAGACGAAATTGGAGACAAGAGATCATTGGGATGGAATAAAGCATGATGGAATTCGATATTGTGGGTGGGTCAGAGCGGAGGAAAGGGAAGTGCCAGTTTCGTAAAGATTTTCCATGTCTTGCTTCGTACAGCCTAGCCCACGCCCACGTGGTTTTTGTGATTATCTCATTTCTGTTGTTCTTTCTTTCTTTCTCTCATTCTTTCTTTCTTTCTTTTCTTGCCCATCTTTCTTTCATTTTTTCTTTCTTAATTTTTGTTCTTTCTTCTTTCTTGTTTGTCTTTCTTTCTTTTTTTCTTTCTGTCTTTCTCTTTCTTTCCGTATTTCTCTCTCTTTCTGTCTTTCTCTTTTCTTTTTCTTTCTCTCTCTCCCTCTCCTTGTTTTTTTTTTTTTTTTTTGCGTGTTTGTATTTTCCAGTTATATTTCGGTTGTTTACGACAAAAGAAAGAAAAAGCTACAGCGTATATTAGGTACTTCTTTTCAGGAGAGATAAGTGGAGAAATCAGTTTGAGCGGTTTAAAAATGGAAAACTATAAACAACCTGTCTATTTCTGTGATCACTGCTACGGGACCTGATGCGGAATCTAAATTTGGATCATGACTGGCTGATAACAGCTCCAGATTTGTTACAGAATATGAATAGCCTAATTTATTGTGTTGTATCATGTTTGTCATTGTCTCTAAACTCAGTAATGTAACCGGGGGAATGTACAGCGAAAGCCCCTAATTTTGCTATGAGAGTTTTTAGGTTAAAAGGGGGAAGGGGGAGGGGCATGTTAAATAACTGAGGGACGTCAGAAAAATGGTTGATCATATATAGAAATTAGGATGGTGCGTTATATACGAGAACACTGGTTTAATCAGATTCAAAATGTCCTCTTTACTTCACGAGTCACCTTGCTCTAGTCTTGTCCAAAGGGATCTAGCTGGTCACTCAATCAGTGAATTCGCCTAAATGTAGGCATAGCCCTCGGCATTATGTTAATGTTAGGATTTTGGAGGAATTGGGTCGGTGATTGTAATGTGATAATTATTAGTGGCTCCATTTGAGCGTATATAGGTATGTGATGTAAATTGATAATAAGCCAAAGAAACAGTTTCTGCAATGTGTTTCTCCGGTGCCCGGATAGCGTTCAGAATCTATACTATGAATCTACAACCAAACGCGTAAAGGCTTATGGACTCGAACACTGCTGAATATATCCATCTGAAATTTACCACACAAAATTGTTGCATGAAGGTCTGTGTGTCTGCTTACATGAACCCGTCTAAAGCTTATTATGTTTGACGTTATTCTTAAAAGGCGTTAGTAATTGAATGCTATATGTTCGATAAAACGACGCATTATGTTGTTGTTCTTCCGCTTCCGCTCGTAGAGCATCCAAAACAACAAACACGTTTTCTTTGAGCACCGCTTTGATTAAGCAGAGGTGCGCAGGCTTGCCATACACTCGTGCGTCGCAGGCCTGGATCGGTTTGACCTATGTTTAAAAAATCTCCCATGAAAGCCATGGGTTCTCTACTAGTATTTTATCAAATTTTAGCACTGACCGTTTCTCAGAAAAGCTTAACGTATCTTGATGACTGGTCCATGGGCATGCCCAATCTTTACCAATCGCTGTTTATTGACCTCTTTGATACTTAGAAAACCGTGGCATGTTTTCACACTACTGGGCATAGATAGACGGAGCAGTCCATCGTTCTTTGTTTTTTTTTTTTTTTTTTGTGTGCATATTCTAGAAAAGTACAATTCTTTCGGGTCACATGCACCCATAATATAGGCTCAAATTTGTGTATGACTCAGCAGACAGCGCTGAAATGATTACACATTATGGATGCACAACATTGGAGGCGAGGCGTTCATCGCTTTCGCGGTATGTCTGGCGAGAGATGTGACCCTGATACACACACATCATGCCGTGGCCAAGTGTAATGGTACACAACTGCACAGATAATTCCGTTTTGTGAAACTGTTGAATTCTCCCCCACGGATGAAAAAATACAGACATTTATCGATATGGGTTTTCATATCCGAGTGAAGGCCAATTGCTGAGACACACAGCCGTTCACAGACACTTCACGGGATGGAGTCGTAGATCCTGCAGGGTGAGCCGTGTTTTCTCCTATCCTTCTCCTAGATGGCGCTGCTCTATTGTGCTCGAATGTTCGTATGCTTTAGAGTAGACCGTGACTTCATTGAAGAACTATAGGTAATTACAGTAGTGACGAATCTGTTCATGAGCTGAGCCGTAGGCGAACATAGTATTACGTGTGCCAAGGCTGAGCCTAAAAGTGTTTTGGTATTACCATTTCTCGAAGTCCGTAAACATAAAAATAAATATTTAAATGTTTCCTGCTTGTGAAAAACGTTCTTCTGCTTTTATGTTTGTCAGTGTTTTGTGTTAGTATTTACATGGTCTAAAAGTTTAAATCCTATTTTTTTGTTTTGTTTTGTTTTTTGTCTGTTTGTTTAGTTCCCCCTTGTGTTTGCTATCTATTCACTGCCCGGTCCGTTTCTCTGCCAGCTTCTCTGTTAACTTTTCGCCAGGTTTTCGCCATTCTTCAGTGGAAGAATGGCGATGGTAGTCTTTTATGTTTGAATAAATCAAGGAACCATTTCAGCAAGCCCGTAATACGAAATACGTTTTGTTTGTTTGTTTGTTTGTTTGTTTCTTTCTTTCTTGCTTTCTTTCTTTCTGTCTGTTTTGTCCGATTCTTTCTTTCTTTCTTTTTTTCTCTTTGTTCCCATAATTAGGCTATACATGTATCTTGCAATCTCCATTCCTGTCATATAAGTAAGGATAAAAGATAAAAAGAGACATATATTTTTTTCTGGCACTCAGTTACTTTTTCCATTGTCTTTTGGCATCTCCTTTCGCCCGTATTATTTTTTTCTACGCTATCGATCTTGGACTATCAGATGGACGACCGCACAATCCCGAATAAGAACCCTAGGAGTCTAGTAGGAGAAAGAGAGCCAGAAAGATAGAGCTAGAGTGCGAGAGACATAAATCGGCCATTACCCATTGACCATCTTGTGTACCTTGGGACTTGTAGGGTCCACCGATTTCTCATTTCCCGACATTGGCCGTTGACTCCATAAATGTCGGAGCCCCGAACGTGACTTATAACCGTCTACGGGACCCACAGTGCTCATCCTCATCATGCCATCTCCACCACAGATCTTTGGTCTCTATAGGCTTGGGATTACCCTCTTCCATTCTCATTTTCCCTCAATGTCCTCTTAGTCCTTCTTTTGAAAGACTGAAAAGCAATGGAAAAGGCGCAGAACTATCATTACTTAGGCACTTATTCTCTGTTGTCTTATGTGTGATTTTTATGGTAGGAACGACAATATAGAGGGTAAGACTAGAGTATCTTGCCTTTAAATGTATATTGCGACCTCTGTGAGCTTACGATTTCCCCTTATTTTGCCTGTTGTCCTTCCCGTTGACGGACTGGAAAGCATTGAGAAAGGGACTGAGCATCGTAGTCTAATCTTTGTAGAAACGAATGTCTTTATTATGCTATTTCTCATATTTTGGTCGGAATGGACGCTAGACCGATAAGACCAGATACTCTCTTCTTAGCATCACTAAAAAATGCATGCACAGCCCCCCTCCCCCTTCCTCCCTCCTAGCGTGTACACACTCTTGTTCGCGTCATTAAAACATGCATACTGCGCCGCTTGCGTCACTACTTTTGTATTCAATATCTTGATCAATTTGTGCTCTAGCTCGCCTTTCTGGGTCTTTGGCAAAACGAAAAAAAAATGACATGCCATTGTTATTGGATCTTGAATTTGTACATTCAATGCCAGCACACCACTGCCCTCTTCTTTCTGGCTTCATGACTGCCGCCATTGTTGTTTACAGATAGTACACTTTCGATGTTGAGCGGCGCTGCATGTCAGGGTAAACCGCAAAATTGGTCTTGTGTCCCATCTTATCGGTGTAGTGTCTTAGGTAATACTATAGTTTCTATCATCGTTCTGCGGCCGTCTTCATTTGTTCTTGTCCCAGACTTATCCTTTCTTTGTCAATCGAAAACTATTGAGAGATTGACATAGACGTCATCACTTCAGTATTATTGTTTCATCACACACAGATATCCGGCATGTTTTCTCGGCATGTTTTGATGGGGAGGACAAGACAGAATAAGACCAGGCTGGTTTCCCGGGTGGGATGTTTAAACTATAAAAATGTTTTTTGGGAACAAAAGGGCAAACATGATTTGCGATGACTGAATAGTGGAAAGTGATGGCGGGGAGCGGAGAACTAAACGTAGAATTGTTATGATTGTATTCGTTTTATGTCCTAGTCATGCCTTGAGCTCTTTTTCGTACTATCCTGCTGCTTTTCGTAAAAGCGTTTTCTTCCTCTGGGGTGTATAGTTTTCCATTCAGTCACTGATTTCATGTTCTTTATGCCATCTTTCTTCCTTTTTCCCGAACTGAAGCTTGACATTTCCACACACCGAAACGAGTTCTAGTATCTCTATGACTGAGTTAGAAAAGTTATAATAATGTTTTGTAAAAACTCGCTCTGGCATCTCCCTTTCTGGGTTAGTACGGTTGTAGTTTACAAGAAATACCACATGGCATCTAAATCTTTATTTTACGAAAAAGGAAAGTTTCTCATAAAATTTGACCTAGATATTCATTTTGTCCTTTTCATAATTGTACAGGTATTTGCTTTGAATGGGTAAATGCCTGAAAATCAACTGTTTTCTCCAGTAGCGTTGTTGAATTGTAACTGCGTTGACTGGAGCCGGTCGTTCATTCACTCAATTGCTTGCTCACTTGTTCTAGTTGTTCTCTCACTCACCCACTCACTCACTCACTCATTCACTCATTCACTCATTCACTCACTCACTCATTCACTCGACCACTCATCAACTCATTCATTCATTCATTCATTCATTCACTCACTGACCTCACATCTACTCACTCACTCACTTACTCACTCGCTCACTCACTCACTCACTCATTCACTCACTCACTCACTCGACCACGCATCAACTCACTCATTCATTCATTCATTCACTCACTGACCGCACATCTACCCATCCACTCACTTACTCACTCGCTCACTCACTCACTCATGCACTCACTCACTCACTTACTCACTCACTCACTCACTCACATATACTTTTTCTAGACACGACCAGATCGTTTGTTTTATTTTATTTATAGGTCCCAAACCAGACATCTCGTGGGGGTGAAAAATATGTGCTGGTGCATTTTTGTTTTTTATTGGCCACCAAGAGGAACTTGACTCACTTTTCTCTTTAATCTGTGCTGTCTGATCAGCAGTTTGAGCACAAGTCATGTCTCTCTTAAACTTTGATCAGATCTGATCTCCTGTCCGTACTTTTTGTTTTGTTTTTGTTTTTCTTTCTCTGCGTTATCTGCGTTTGTCTGGCTTGTACCAGAATTCATTGACATCAATTAACTACGACTAGTACCGTTTTCTTTCTTTCTTCCTTTCTTTCCTCCAGCATTCTTTCTTCGTTTATTTTTTATTCGTTCTTTCTGTCTTTCCTTCTTCGTTTATTTCCCTTATACATTCTTTCTTTCATTCTCTCTTTCTTCCTGTCTTTCTGCCTTCTTTCATTCATTCATTTATTCATCTATTCTTTCATTCCTTCCTTGTCTTTCTTCCATCCATTTTTTTTCTTAAGCTTTTCAATCCTTAGAAAGTAGGATTATTTGGGCTCTAAATGGTTGCTTCCTTTTGCTGAGAATTTTTGTGCATAAAAATTTGGAATTTGGAAATTTTTCCCGGACAGCGGCACTCCGCCTACTCTTAATCGATTTTGAACTGCCAAAGGTTTTTTTAATGTGCATATCGTATACGTAGGACCTCCGGAATATATTTTCCCGTATCCGAGAAGACTAGGCGTCGGGCTTCCCTACCCAGAGGAAGCCAAGGGCCCGTTGAGTCATTGCAAAAATACAGGTTTTCGATCTTCGTGTTCTCCCATCCCCGAATGGAAGGACCCCCAAGTCGGTCCCGGTCACAACCTCACCCACGTGCGTTGTTTTTACCATGAAGCAGACGCGAAACCACATAACCATGGCGACCCCCCTCTTCCATCCATCACTCTTCATCTTCCTTTTATAGAACCGTGTTTTACGCCTTTCCCCTTTCCTTCATCCTGTTTGTCAATCTTTGATGGGAATTCATTGCCTCTATTGACTTTGTCCAGTACTGTGCTGTGTGGCCTTATTGGCTGAAGGTCTGGGGGGCATCGACTTTCTGCAACAGCATGTCCATTTCACGTCACTCTATCGGACCGGGCTCCTGGCTAGCCATATTGGAATTATCTTGAAGAGGCTGGAAAGGTATTCATTGATCATCCTCTTGTCGTCCTCAGTAATTAACCCCTGGAACACCAGCAACTGTGAATGGAATTTTCTCCAGAAGACAAACCAAATTTGCCTTGCAGTCTTAATTTCTCTCATCGTTCTTTCAGTTTGTCTCATTTGATCTTAACTTGTCTTGAAATTCAGTTCGCACTTTAATATCCTTTCTATTTCATTGGTCTCTTTGTTTTTCCATGTTTTTTTTTCCCTTTTTTATTTGATCGTTGCACGTGAGAAATCAAGAACAATGCGTTTTTTAAAAAATATTTTTTGCTCAATCAAACATTAAGAAGAACAGCACCAGAATGAACTTTTTTTTTTTTTCGCCAACTTACCATCCTTTGCCAAGTACAAGGGAAAGAAAAAAACATTGAATAGAACGGAAAAACAAAACAAAACAAACTCACTTTTACTCTCGTTATTTTAAAACGTCAGACAAGAAAATTATGAAGAAATTATCACGATGAGGAAAATGCCTTTTCATCATACCCTGAACTTCCCTGCTTCTGATATCATGTTTTAAATAACAAGAGATGGAGCAGTTTTTTTCCTCCTTTCTTAGCAATGCGTACATTATGCCGTTTGTACCCGGCAAATGGAAATTACTTTGCTGACGATCAAAACGGCCCATTCAACAGCTTATTGTAGAGACATCTTCCCTTGTACCTTCCTCTATCCCACAGCTTTGTTCTGATGCCCTCACTGTAAGAAGTTAAAATTAGGAGAAGGCAAGCACTGCAAAGGCTCAAGAAAATGTGAGCTTTTTAAAGACTGTTTTCCATACGAGTTCTCATGTTGCCCTTGTATGTTCTTATCACGCTCGTATTAAAGCGGAGAGAGCAATATTAGCTTACTTTGATAAAATGCCCCTTTTTTAAAATCATAGTTATCTTCTTCTCTAGCCTTTCAAATATAACTTTCGGCAATACTGAAAGACAATCTCTTATCACACCATTCAATGTAAAAACTACATTTAATAGACGGCTCATTCGAAGAGAGGTTTGTAAAATTTGATTTCTGTTTTCTCGAAAGTAAAGTTTTCAGAATAGAGGCGTTTTGACAAAGTACGTTCATGGTGGTGTAGGTCACGCCGCAGCAATTTCTCTTCTGTTAATGGATAGGGTTTTGTATGTGCAACTCTTCAGCGCGATAATTCCCTTGGTGACGGTTAATGAAGTTTGTCGGGAGCACATGAGTCCGGAATCCTGGTCCAGCTCCTACCGGTCCCTGGCCTGGTCTAGGTGACGCGCTCGAATACCGTATAAGTGTCTGGCTATAACTGGAAAATCAACTGAATGCCACTGGGGATTGGCTGCGATAGATCTACTTGTTCCTCTGTGTCGGTGTGTCTTTTACTTCCAGCTTTGCATTAAAAAAAAAAAAAAAATCAAAAGTATTATGAGATGTTGGGCGTTAGACAGGAGATGGTGTGGTGGTGATATGAGGGGGGGGGGGGGGGGGGTTACTAATATAGTTGACATTTTTTCCCAGAAAAAACTGTTTCGAGAAAATCGCTGCAAGTTGCAGTTGTTGTTGTTGTTGTTTTTAAGAGAATAATACGATGCGAGAGGTAATCTTTTGATAATGTACATATGTATGCATTCATATTTATTTGAAGTTGTAGAAAGATAGCTAAATGGATGAGAAACATTCGCTCAAAACATGTTCAAACTGGGGGGTCAAGCAGTTACATGTACTCATGGGGACGTCTTCTCGCAATCCTATGTCGGCCCGTCTTCCTAGTTATGCAAACTGTTTGTATCTATTGGAAAGGGGGTTGGGGGGGGGGGGGATTGGATGGAGGCAGAGGGGACCCTTGGTTCTATTGATTTTCATGCACTGTTGATGGATCATTGTGGGCGTTAACTTTGACTTCGTTAACATTTTTTCTGTCATTTTTCTGAAGTACCAAATACATAAATGAGTGAATAAATGAATGGGTTGGTAAATGAGTGAATGAATGAATGTTGAATGAATGAATGAATGAACTTGATCCAGTATTCATTCCAAAAGAGTGCGACGTTGAAATTGGTGGACTAAAATAGTCATGATAGTACCCTCCATATCCTTACCAGGAAGATACATGAATATGAATGGTGGAACATTCTTGTAGTCAGGTTTTACAAGAAGTATGGATTTCTCTCTCCTCCTCCTCCCCGTCTCTCTCCCCCTTTTTCTCCCTCCTGTTTCTCCTCTGGTTACTTCCAGACTAGTTGCTTTACATATGCAGTACTGTCTGGACGGCTTGCAGAGAGTTCCAGTCGAACTCAGCGAAAGGATGAAGTGATCAATTGAAATACATGACTTACGATTGCCCTTTTTTGCCCTCCGTGATCGTCTGGGGACTATGAAACCTAGCTATATTTGATGGTGATCAAATGTGCCGACCGGATCTAATGTACTAAGGAAAATGGTTACATGTTCAAAGACATGAGATTTGGACGAGTCTTCTCGGAGATCTTGGTACTGTTATTATTATTATTATTTTCATTTTCTTTTGAGTCTCGGTAATGAATGGAACTGATGATGTGAAAAGGATGCGTTATACAGTAGAGTTCAGCAGTGTCCTGGGAAATCCCATGGATCTACACCGTTGGTCTTGCCTCGGCCTCTATGGTATGACTTTCAAATTAGTTGTCGGTTTAACATGCCTTCGTTTTGGTATATGTATCTAATTTGAGCGTGTGTGTGTGTTTGTGTGTGTGTGTGTGTGTGTGTGTGTGTGTGTGTGAGTGAGTGAGTGATTGTTGTACATGTGTGTGTGTGTGTATACGAGATAAAAGCCGATACATAACACAGAGAGTAAGAGAGAGAGAGAGAGAGAGAGACAGACAGACAGACAGACAGACAGACAAGATAAGAAAAGTACGAAAGAAATGAGGTAGATTTAGGTAAAGGAATTTAATCCACTGTTTGAACATTTATACGTTCTTCACGGATGTTGACCAATCTGTGGTCTGTGTATATACGTTTATGGTTCTAGTCTTATTGTCGTAGGTCTCACTCGAAAAGTATTGATTTATGTGAGAGTGTATCCTGTCATTTTACGCCATGAGTGTATGGTTGTGCAGATCTCACTTGAGGGATAGCCGTGAGAAAGTGTCAGAGAGCCACCCAGAGAGAGAGAGAGAGAGAGAGAGAGAGAGAGAGAGAGAGAGAGAGAGAGATGATGATGAAACAACAAATGATGGAAGGGGAAAGAGGCACGATGGGAGAGCTAAAAAACAAAAACAAAAACAAACAAAAAAAAAAAAAGGAGAGAGAGAAAGAGCAAGAACGAGAGAAAGAAGAGGGGGAGAGGAAAGAAAACTATACGACGAGGAAAAACTCATTGGAGAGAATTGACGGGTTGATTAAATACCGAATCGGAGAAGACAGTATTAATAATTCTTTTTGCCACGCATGTGTTCACCACCATTTATTAGCTTTTTGTTCTTCGTTATTAATAACAGACAACACGAGATAGGGTGAGAAGAGGGATTAAAACAGAAAGAGGAAGCGGCGTGAGGGAATGTGCCCAGTGAATTAGTAAAGAAAACAAGCGCATTGATTTCTTATGGAGAGAGCTATCAGCTTCCCACAGATCGTGCTCTGTGCGAGGTTGGTCATTGATATCACCGGCCGTTTTTTTTGCCATGTGGTGTTTGTGAACCTGGACAGTTTCACCAGGCTGAGTCAGTCCACTTAGTTTGAACAGTCTACAGCAGTCAGAGCTAAGTGGCACTTGATCTGACGGTTTGCGCGCCCCTCTCTTCCCTCTTTTTCTCTTTGTATTTTTATCGCTCTCTCTATCGCATCATTCTCACTTGCGCACACACACACACACACACACACACACACACACACACGCACGCAGGCAAACACACAGACACATACGTACAAGCAAATAGTCATACATATTTTAATGCCTAATTACTCATGATTATTTAACCGTGGCGCCTGAGAGATGATGATAGGCTTGCAGTGATCATTGTTCCGATCCAGAGCACATAGTAATAGTAATGCGGTATGGCGATTTCCGTAAAGTAATCATAATTCTCCAATAGCATCATCACATATACTGGACTGTTGGTAACACTCATAGCATCGGAACAAAACACACACGAAACAACAACAAAAAGAAACAACAACAACAACAGCAACAATAACAACAACAACAACCCAGATACTCCGGAGACTGACGGAGATTACAGAATGCCAACACTACGGTTGCATCAAGTGGGTTAGATATGGTCATACATTTTAATTTACTTAACCAGATCTTCTGTGTGGATATACAATGTAGGATCAATAAATAACGCAATGAAATGCGAGTAATCTTGGGATGAAATTAGCTTTTGCGCTTGGATTTTAAAATTCTTGAATTTCAGAATATCCGTGCATTGAAATCTTTCATGCCGGACCGTTTGATGATAGAGCATCGCGTTCACAACATTGCATTACGCCCAGATCTGGAAACATTATAATATATGGTTGACAAACGGTTAATGACATCAGCTACCACTTTCACGTGCTGTACCACTTGTCAGACAGTGACAGGCGATTTCGGGAAGAAATCAATTTCCATTTTTTTTTTTTTTTTGCTTTCTACAGGACGTCGGAATGAGAAGTACCTTTGCTCTCTGATACTGAGAGCAGACTCTTGAAGTGGCCAGGGAAAACATTGCCAGTGAACTACGCACTTGTGATTTAAGTCATCGTGACCCAATGATTCCTTGATTTGGCACACCACTTTTGCTGTATTTGCCAGCAAAAGTGCCATTCCGTTATTTCTCTATGCTAGACCAAGCTGCAGACTTGCTGAAAATCAGACTAACTGTATTAAATTCCTGTCTGTTTACTCGCTGTCTGGCACTCGAGTAATTTGTTATATTTTTGTGGATATCCTACAGATGAAGTTCTCTTTTGAACTTTGATTACCGACAATTAGCATGGCATATTTGCTTTTTAGTTTTTACCAAACTTCAGTCTACTTTTATCGTCATCACCATCCCCACCCCCCCCCTTTTTTTTTAAAAATCAAGTCTAGCTTGCGATTCAACGATTTTCTGGAAATAAAATAATTCTTATGGGAACTCTGGTCTTCTTCTTCTTCTTCTTCTTCTTCTTCCTATGCTTCTTCTTCTTCTTCTTCTTCTTCTTCTTCTTCTTCTTCTTCTTCTTCTTCCTATGCTTCTTCTTCTTTTAAAAAAAGAAATGCTGTTATTAACTATTTCAAAGCAAACTAAATTTATCTGAATATGAAACTGCGTGTTCGTGTTCTTTGGTATCCGAGCAAAACAAATACAACAGGTAGTATGGTTTAGACTTAGGTTAAAGACAGAAGACTGCTCCCCCTCCCCCTTTTTTTGTTTCTACGAACCCTTAGAGACTGCTGATCATTTTTATTTCACATGGATTGAAGGGTATGTTGTGACTGTAGTCTGTCGCATGCTTTTACCTTGAAAGCTTTATGGCCCTAAATAGAAGGGCAAGATATTAATTGCCCATCTAGATTGACCTTGTAATTACAAAATGGCACGGTGATCACTTATATTTTATTTGCTTAATTTGACGTGATGGGTTCATTTGGTTGTTATTTTGCGATGCAGTGGGTGCATGAAAATCAGCAGTCATGCAATGAATAAAAGGAGTTATGCATTTGACTTGAGTAAAGTGAAATACTTGATGTATCCTTTATAGTGTACTTATCTGGTAGGGTTGCTACTACTAGGGTTGCTACTACTACCATGGCTCCTTTTGTCTGTGAAGACGGTAAGACCCGCTAAGAACAGTCTGTATTCTACATTGGTGTACTGCTGGCAATTTCTTTCTTTTTTTTTTAACATTGGTTGTCCCATAAACATAAATTGTTATTTCTAGTATATCTATGGGTTATCTTCTCTTTGCTCCTATTGTGCCTTTTGTGGCTGAATCTACCACCAGTATGATGAGCTTGGCCTACTGGAGTACCTGTAGATAGAGAGCTATGTAAGCGTGTCAATCTCCTCTTGCTTTGTTCTCTGGTATGCTTAAATAGTAAGAAACGCCCAAGAAGCCTAGTTTTAGATAGTATAGGAAATAGGAAAGTGTGGCCCAGCTCCAAACCCCTACACAGTCCATGGTCAAAGATGTTATTCAACCATCTTTGTTCATGATGTGCACTATCGCGTTCCACATTTCCGTGAATTCGAGATAAACGGTATTGGAGTTTTCTGTGCTAGACTGTATTTTCTTTTCTATCGTCAGTTTTTCCAACAAACCGGAGGAGATTTAAATCAACGACGACCCGTCAGAATTAGCCACTAGGTTCAGCGTCATTAGTTCTTCTGTGATACTAAATCGACAGCTTTTTTTTTTACCTTTTTTAATCTGATGTCAAAAGCTGTTACAAATGGGCGGCTTATACTCTTGTTGTGTCTAGTGAGCCGCATTCCTTCAGTTCCATTGTAGAATTATTTTTACTAGGAGTCATTGAACACCCGGAAAACGCCCTCCAACTATTGATACATTCCGCTTGTGTGAGAAATGGGTGCGCGCCCCACCGGCGATGAAATTAGATTTTGCGTCGTAGTATATCGTCAGCTATAGTAATTGGTCACGTTGACTCAGTACTAGATAGACCCACTATGTTTTTCTTCGGCAGTTGGGCTCTTTAATTTCTAAGAGGATTATCCAACCCTGATTTGAACAATTAATTTTGTACTTGAATGTTTGCAGCTGCACAAAAAGAAAAAGCAGCAGATAAATTAATACCCACAAGTAAAGAGCTCATGACAATAGCAGCGAAGCAGACAAATGTTCATTATTAAACTTGTGTCAGGGCATGGAGATACTGCAAGTCATCATGCTGAGTCCTGACTGGATTCAGTAAAGGAGGGAAGTAGTTGCGAATAATGGTATCTAGAGACAGTGTTGCCTTACGGGAACGTCCTTTTCTTCCCTCCCCCCAGCACCCCCCCCCCCTTTCTTTTTTTCTCCCTCTACCTGAGATCTACATGGCGTCTCTGAGAAATAAAAATGCATATTTTATAGGACACGCCAACAGTTGGCACTGAGCAAAGAGCTAGCAGAGAGGGTATGACTAAGGAGTTTGCAAATGCACTCCAACGGCATCTTTTGCTCTACCCAGAGACTGTGCATGCAGTCTCTATGACATAGATAGTTGTCTCCTGTTACGCACACGTTTCTATTGCATTCCGTTCCCATACTTGATCCCCCTACCGCTCACAGGCAACTAAATGATACTGTGTCAGTTTTGTTCTTTATGGAAAATATGAATGACAGTTGCTCAGTAATGTACAATAATCCTGTTGAATAAATTCGCTGGCAGTGGCATTTTGAACTCAGTCACGCACATCATGTAAACCAGCAAAACAGAGAAATTATGTGAGTTAAAAAAAAAAGAAAAAACAAACAAACGCGATAATTATAAGTCCTTTAATCCATGATGTGTAACTTGGAGCTGCTCTGCAGGGCTACTTAAGGCATAATCTCTGTGAGCGAATGTTGATCTGAAACGCTGTCGAAGCACTGTCTAGTAGCGTTACCCTTCCGTAATGGATTTCATCCATCGTTTATTGTTTCCATCTCCGTTATCATCAGCGTGCGCCCGGTTATTCACTGGAGTGTTTAAAATTTGATGTTTTTGGAAAGTTACACATCGATCTGTTAGGCCATTACTACCTAATGGACAGCGATTAAATAATCACAACACGTAAATCGCCGACTGATTATTAATCCCACGATGGATTTTTATGGGCACTGAAATGGTTTGTGTACTGTCCATGAAAACCAAACAGGCAGCAACAGAATACATCTTTGAAGTTGACGGACTCAGCAAGTTCACAGCAACGATGTCTGGGCATACTATGATACCGTTTGTTTTTCTTAAGCCTTTCAATCCAAAGAAGTAGGATTATCTCGGCTTTTAGAAGTTGTCAATT
>JBCEWB010127719.1:0-11327 GCA_039654565.1 Peronia peronii | reverse complement strand
TGCAGCCCATGAACTTCAGAACACGTTTATAAAGAAATGGAAGTTGGGTTTTCCAATGCCACAAGTTTGCAACTACTTTCAGATTCCGACTCAATTGCAGCTTCTCTCACGTGTCAAAATTCTACCAGTAATGACACTCTGTCAAACTGCCTTGCATTCAGCCATTTGTTTGGAATTTGTCTGTACATTTTTCAGAATTCTCTGTTTTTTTCAGAAAGTTGAGAAAAATGTAGAATTACTTTGCATCACTCAAGAATTTTTCAATATATTTTTAGAATCTAGGAAAAGCTTTTCGAACTGATGGATAAATACTTTCGAGGAGTACGTCCATGTCCGTCTGTACAGAGCCTATTGAATCTTCTCTAATAGAGACGGCAGCAGCAACAATGTATTCCTAAAGGATGCATCTGTAAATTCTGTCTGGAACAACGGTCACAAAAAGTATTATCACCCAAAGAGTTAGTATATTTGATCTCAAACAGTTCAGAGGACAATTAATCACGTGCATTAACTACGCGGAACGCACAGTTTTACATCTCTGACACTTATTGATAGATTTAATTGATCTTCATCTGTAATTATTTTTTATACAGTTAAAAAAAAAAGATTAAAAGAAAAGCCTCACTCCTGGGCTTACTTTAGTACAAGAATTCTGTTGACCAAACAGATAAAGAACATGCGCATATAAAGTATCAAGTCAATCAAAGATGAACTGTTGGCTGGTGAAACATTCACTGGTTTACTAAATCGCTGATAGGGTGGGGGGATCGGTCTGGTCAAGACTCGCTCATTATATCTTATATCGTTGCTTTATATCTCATTATGAACTAATTACTTTCAGAATAATATTTAATTCAAAAGTATTTATTGTTTTTTTTTTAATCGAAACTGCCTTTTCTTAAACATGAATTAACCCTTATCTGTTCGAAAAAAAGCACTAGAATTTAAAGAATCGTTTCTCGGTCATAATTCTGACTATTGCAACTTTTTGCCGACGGAGAACACAAAATCTCGGGAATTCTAAGGACGCTTAATTGCAGCCCACAAGCTTTAAAAGGTCTTAGGTTAAAAATAGAAGGAAAAAAAAAAGAAACATTGAATCAAAAAGGAGTCTGGCAGTGAAAGGATTAACATCACTTCAGACACACTGACAAACCAGAAACTTTTTGTGATACTTTTTAACCAGTAAACCAGTCCAGATATCGATCTGTTACGTTGTAGGGTAAAGAGAATATGAAAACAAATACCAACAATCGGCCTTTTAAAAGCTGTCAAAATCGTTGAAAAAACATCGTTGAAATATTCAAGAGTCCAGCTATTCAAGCCTGACTGTGCACCCAGAGCTGATAGTGTATGGCAGTGTGTATGTATATATGGCAGGAGTTAATCATCGGTGTTCATGGAACAGTAGGCTATCCTGTAATGTGGCGATCTCTTAGACCGTGAGCATTGCTCGTTGTGGTTGATTAAGTTTATGCTAGAGAGACAGTCTTTTATAGCATTTCACACAATACGTGTTCAGAAAGTGTGAGCTTCTTTCTATCAACACTCGTAGCATATCATTATTGATGTTGAATGTGTCATTTTCCCAAGCCAGTATATAAATTTCAAATGATCAATGAGAGGAGGAGAATATCGGTTCAGATACTCTTTTTGTTTTGTTTTGTTTTGCTTGTTTGTTTTTTGTTGTTGTTGTTGTTTCCTCCCCTTTCGAAAGCCGTGTGTTTATTTCACAACGCTGTCTTGGCTATTGTGTTTTGGTTTTCTTGTAATGAAACTGAATATTATTGTGTGATCACTCTCGAAACCTAAATCTCGATGTACACAATGGACAAATGAGCCATTTTGAGCGTCAACGAAATTATTACCCTTTTGCCGAGTTCTCATCGTATACTATAAACTTTGTAAAGAAGAAAAAAAATCTTAAATTTTTATTCTGAAGAAAAAAAAAAGTAACTTTTTTTCTTATTATTTGAAACATAAGAAACAGAAAATTCCGACAATTTCACCGTATAATGAAAATGTTTTTTTGTTTTTGTTTTTGTTTTTCTCATCGTAATATTTTTTTTCATCATTTTTATGTCATTTGTTTCACATAACCGGAGCTAAACTGATTTTTTTCTTTCTCTACAATGCTTGTCTTATACCGCGTATAGTTGGCAAAGGGAAATAGCTTAGTTGGCTGGAAAAAATGGTTCATTGAGTTATTATCGATAATATCTTTTTACCGTTTTAATAATACGAAGAGAATTGTCTTGCCTTTACGGTAATTGTTAGACATGATTGCTTGATTTTTGATAGAGCTATGATAATCTAAGAATGCATTCCTCTTTGTCTGTCCCGAAAGATTTTCTGGATGAGCCCTAGTTCAAAGATTGGCAATATTTATGGCAAAGGAAACTGGTGTATAAAACAATGATCTTCAAACTTGGAGGAATGATATACGTCCGTCAATCTTTTTCCTTTTTTTATTTAATTCTTCTGGGTTCTTGAGAAATGACAGTTTTTTATTTCAAAACATACACTCTACGAAAAAAATTTCAAATTATTCAAAGCTATTTTTTTTGTTTACTTTTAAATTTTGTAGCTTTAATAATACCATAAAATCCCTAAGCAAATATGAGAAAAAGACATATCACAAATTATCCAAATTGCAAAACCCACTTTGAAGGAAATCCATACACAACAGTCTCATTGTGTACATTTCAAAATCTATAACTTCCTACGTGATAAGCATTTTTTTTTTATTCAAATATTGATAAATCTTTGAAAACCGTGAACTAATAGCCTGTGCGCTGTTTGGTTATAACGATATCTGATTGTACAAAAGTGGCAAAAAATTTTGCATTTGATCATTTGACCAGAAACAAGACCTGAAAACAATAGATGATTTTTTGTTGTTGTTGTTGTTGTTGATGTTTTTATGCAGTTTCAGTACAACTAATCAAATTATGCATCAATTACCGACAGCCAAAATATCAATATTTGACGTTTTCTAAAGAAATGTTTCATCCAAACAACAAATAGAAACAAACAAAGAAACAAAATCCCCAATTTTACAAAAATTGCCCTAACTTTAAATGACTTCTGCTACTTTTAGGATGGGCTTCCCATTTGCAATTCACAACGCCAATACTCCCCGCGCTGGCAATTCGGTTCTTCGATCAATTCACTCCATGAATTCATAATGGATGGAGGAAGGGTTTAATGGACATTTGCAAACAAAAGAGAGAGAGAGAGAGAGAGAGAGAGAGAGAGAGAGAGAGAGAGATCGAAAGAAAAAATGATAAAGAGCACCATTCACAGATGTAATATGCATTACGTAGTGGGTATTACCAGGATATAAGGCCCATGAGAGGTATTTTGCGTGGTTGAGCAAGACTGGCTCTTCTCACCACTCTGAGGATCTATGATTTGAATGTTTTGTACGGTGTATTGCTTCTGTTGTCTTTGTCTTCCTTTTCCTTTGATGCAAAAACAGGGACAACTAGTTGGGATGGGTGTCCAGGCGAAGGTGAGGGACAGGGGTAGGAGGAACGGGGGGAGGGGGGGGGGGGAGGTTATATCTAGGGTTTAAAAAAAATTGCTGATTTTATTGTCCCGTTCCCCTCAATAGATCTATATGTCTTATTATAAATCCTACTAAATTTCATTGAGCACTTACTTAAAAAGAGCCCAGGATAAAGAAAGAAACGTAAAATAAGCTAGATACCTAAGTGAGAGGATATGAAACGAGTGACACATCCACTTCGAATCAACAACAGCCACGTTATGCCTTGTTATGCCTCTCTGACTTCGAATAAACTCAAGCGGCGTCGTATTGGGTCCCATCTGAAAGTGAGGCGGTTGTCAACATGATCAAAGGAATGGCTAAGCAACAACAACAACAAGAACAAAAACAAAAGCAACTAAATTTTAACGCTACATTGCAAAATAATATTCATTAGGTGAGGCGTTGTCGAAGTGAAGCAGTAAACCTGATGTGCCGTATCGTGTGATTTTCTAAGATGAAACCAAAGATATTGCATTGAATACATATGAAATAATGTGTCCTTTAAAAGTTTTATTTTATTTTATTTTTTTTTTTGTGGGCAGACTAGCCGTGGTTCACCCTGTGAGCGCCAAAGTCTCTCACACAAACATCCTGCCATCTTCTGTCTTCCCAAATCAGTGCGCCAATGTCAGTCAATCCATGCTGGACTACAATTTGAAATCCTCAGAACAAAATACTTAAGTCATATTTCATCACATTGAACCAATGCTTGGAAAGCCCAAATGAAAAGTAAAAAAAATCAGCGATTAAATTTACACTCAAATATTAAGTGCCAGCACGCAAACGTTGTAAAATGTAAAATTGGAAAAACTGGTATAGTATATGATATCAGCAAAATATTCTTTCTCTTTTCGAGATAAACTGGCTCCAAACAGACCTGAGTATTTTTTCATCCTGGGGTCTCCATACGCTACACACGTACATGTACTACTGCGCCACTATGAGAGCTTGTAGTACATGTGGTTCTGTTCGAAAGATTTATTAGATCTCTTCAGTTCCGTATGCCAGGGGTCGGGCAGGGAAAGGATTTAAACACAGAGTCAGTTTGGCTATGGCTGACTGTTCAGTTTTTCACTCTTTAAGTTCACTTATCAGAATATGGTTAGAAATGCAAGTCATGCTCTCTCTCTCTCTCTCTCTCTCTGTGTGTGTGTGTATGTGTGTGTGTGTGTGTTTGTGTAGATGGAGAGAGATGGAACGTATTGACTCTCTGTCAAACAGTGCATCACACACAAAAACATACACATACACGCATACGCACACACAAATTGGTGCACTCATACATTTTTTTTTTCGCATTCTGCCTAATGGCCAAATTATTAGTGCATAATTTGAAATGCACCATTTGAGACCGCATGTTCTGTTACAGCGAGTGTCCCATCAGAAACACATAGAGACGGCAAAATCGATGGCAAAAGAATTATAATGAAGTACTTTGGAGGGACAAATTAAAACAGGAAAAAATTGAGAGAGAGAAAGAGAGAGGAAGAAAGAGAGAGATAACGTACTGTGGTTTTGCGATAGGATGATGGTGCAGATCTTAATTCCAGAGGGAATGTGGGAATCGGGGGTGGGGGGAGGGGTGGAGGAGTAGAATGGAATTCGAACACATGAAATTATATCCTTAGTGAGTCAAAGATCCCTCGCTCTATGCTCATCCCGATTGCTTCGTTCACATCCATTGCTCAAGTTTCCCAGGAAAAGATAGTACAACGTTGCCACCATGGATAACTAATAATTCATCAAAGCAAATAGTTAAAGCTAAACCGAAATACGCGTCCATAAGATTTTGATTCAATCTTGGGTCCAGACAAAGAAGCATAGATGTATTATTATTTCACAGTGGTGCTTTGATATGAAATGGTCTGTAAAGAAATGTCAGTTCGTGTATTTCAGCCTTTTGAATGTCATTTCACCAACTCTTACATGATCCATAAATGAGTCAATTCACCCATTCATTCTCAGACCTCAAACAGACTGCTGAAAACCTCGGAGCAATAGTAAGATCACCTCATTCCCACCGTATCTCAAATCTGTGACAGAAGTTCGATTAGAGCTGTGAACATTCATTTTGCGTTTTCTTTTCAATTTTCCGGGTCAGACATCCTGACAAGTTCACTATTCACTACTTATTATCACTCCTTTAAATTAACGCACAAACCGCATAAATTTTGTCTTTGTTCTGCTCTGTTTGATTTGTTTGTTTGTTTTAATATATTATTACGTAGAATTAAATACCATTGTGATTGTCATACATTTCTTTGTTTCAAATAGTTCTCCCGCCTATAAAGAGCAGGTAGGTGTATTTTGCATCAGATTTATAGTGAAGATGCAGACAATTGACAAGCATTCGGGCTCACTTTGTCCTCTGTTTTGAGCATGCCTTTGCAACTCACAGCTCTATTATGGGTATGGTGCTGACTTTAATTGCCATTATGAGAATACATTCACTATTAAGGAGAAGGGACTAGAATTGGCCCGGAGACCCTGCTATAAATTATTCACCTTTAGGGAGAGATGGTGATGAACAGTAGTGCGTGCACTCATAGTTGAGTGGCTCTGCACGTCCTAGGGCGGTACAGTTGTTTTCATCCATCCTCATTGCAATAATGGGGCAACTTTCGAAAGTCTCTCAACAATTAGGCAGTTTCTTAATGTCTTTCGATATAACTACACCATTTCAGTGTTAATAATTATATGATTTACATGGTTTCATGTCACCCAATGTCTGATACTCGGCTGATTGTACCTCATAGATGCCTGTTACAACAAGAGAATTAAAAGAATTTAATAAAAAACTTCTAGACGACAAAACGTCATAAAGTAAATTTGCTGGGAGATCCAAGATGGAAAGCATCATCCACACAAATGATACCATTAGGAGCAGAGGTCGTGCTTGGAAAAACAGTATAATAGTTTTTGCCTCGCTGTGGGGTACCATATAGGGAGGCTGATTAATGTCTGTATTGCATCATTTTCAAAAAAGAAACATGCATGTAATATCATAACCAGTGGATTGATGGACGGAGGTACTTATAAACTTTCCATCATTGAATCAGTGGGAGTTTGATGTAGATAACGTTTACGATCTGGCCTTCTAGATTTGTCTATACTGTATTTAATTCAGTGGCCGTAGTCAGTGTCAAAAGCCAAGCATTCATGAGGATGTTGGGAGTGGTCTGGTTTCAGCCTAACAAAATTTGCTATTTGCCCTCATTGCTGTGAAAGGGACTGAATCTGTGATCTTTTGATACGCCAATTGCCGGCTGATGTATCATAATGACATAATGATAGCTCCATGACCTCACATTTATCCGGCCAATTTTGAAGAACCATGTGCTAAAGCCAGCATATATGTTTTGCCTTCCCCTCTCATTCAATCTCTTCCCCCCTCCAAAGTTCTCTCATCATCCCCGCTCCCCCTTCCCTACACGCGTCCTTTCCCGCTCATCCCCAACCGATCCCCACCTATCAAGCTAGTATTTTTTGTATGCGATCTGACATTGTCTGCGTGTGCAAATATTATTTAGGAACATAAAAAAAACTGTTATCGTTAACCGTTTACAATATACGAAATTAACATGATCCATTAATGCTGTCTAGTGATAATGGACACTTTTGCATCCTAATAAGAATGAAATTAATTCAGTTTAAAAAACAAAACAAAGCAGGGTCAGTTGGGTCGTTTATTAATTCGATGTCTTGAAAGTTTATAGGTGTATGAAAGTGGACGTAACTCATGACTAAGTCGAGCAGAAGAGCAGTCAGTACTTTCTCTTATTGGCAAAATGCTATCATAGCTAGATGAGACATGTCACTGGACTGTCACCAAACCGAATGAGTGAAGAGGTTTTTCGTAGTTCTTAGCTGGGTTATCAATGAAAGAAGACATTGGAGTTAGCTTATCAAATTTTATTTCCAGCATCTCAAAAACCTCCAGGTAGTACCGGCCACTATTCCTGGATTGCAAAGAAAGCTGGAACAAACATGGCATTCTTCCACATTGGTGGGACATAGCGGAATGCAGCTGTTCACTTATTTATGTTGGCAAACCTATAGCATTTCATACATAACATGGTGTCAAGGGTCATGTTCATGTATCATAATATCAAAGAATAGTGGATTGGAATGTCCATGATCGGAGGCCACAGGGATACTCGAAGATGAAAAGAATCCTAAGTTTTGATGTTTGAAGTGACATGCAACGTTTGAAACGATTTGGTCTGGTAGTAACGGAGGATCCAAGATGGCGGCCGTTTCCATGGCAACCAGACACGGTATACCGGTAGCAATTTCCAAGAACATAAAATTATTCTGAATCAGATAAACATGCCAATTACACATCCAAACAGTAAAATGGCCTTGGGTCAAAGGCTAAAAAAAAAAAAAAAAAGTTTTCAAGGGTTCAGCCCCCTCCCCCTGCCCCCGATGCGGGCTATCGACAAAGTACCCTAATATAAATAAGTGTAATGATCAAACTGGCTGCATATACGTGTACTTTTTCTTTTGTTCGCTCTTTCTTTCTTTATGTGACGCAATGGCTCTTAACGTCAGTGGCTGGCAGCTCTTATCTTTCCTTACCAGACTATGTGATATGGACATGAATCATTGATACCTTTTAGCCGATGGTGCGAGCACTTATTGGTAGCTCAAGACCTATTATGTGAGTGTGGAGTCTGAGAGATTCTATCGTTTACATTGGCAGGCATGCATGCTCACACACCGTATTAACCTCTGTCTGCGACCGGCTGCCCTCCTATTGCCTGCTCACTCATCCGGGCTTTATTGCTGGACAGGAAACTCCTGGCTGTTAGGCTTTGATTTTATGTTCCATGACACATATAAAAAAAAATGCCCGAAAGACGTTACATCACACATATAAACAGGGATTTCTAACTTCCCATACCTGAATCTTTGACTGTCAGACTTGGATTTAGCCTGGGAAATACCGGCTGTTTCACTATTATCTAATATTACATAATACAATTTTAACGATTTCCGAAGACACATTACTAACTATACACATACATAACTATCAACCTCACACTTCACATACTTGGTCCTTTGACGGCAGACTTTGTTGTTAGATTGGAAAATGCCATGTCTTTGACCTCCATAAAAATTCCTTTACGTTATCATGTTTTTGTCATACACAGTGCTACACTTTATATACACACCACACCTCTCTCTGTCTCTCTCTCTCTCTGGTTCTCTCTCTCCGCATTAATTCTTTTGACTCTCAGTCTTTCTTGTTAGACAGGAAATTTCTAGTCATTTGACATTATATGTTGTTAGCTTAAATGCATCATTACTCATACATACATACACACAAACAGTTATCTCATATTTGACTCTTTGAATATCAGTCCTCCGCTGTTTGTTATTGAAATAGAATCATATTATTATATTATATCCTTTTTCTATCAATCTTCAACATAACCTCTACATTCCCACAGACTGGGGATATTTTAGGTACACCATATTGCAATTTCCCTAAAACAATGTCCTTCTGAGAGTCAATTTTTCCTATCTATGTAAACATCTAAAGGGAGTGGGGGGAGGGGGCACCTGGATTGGCCAGTTTCGGGTTAAAAAGTCGATTTTCGTTTTGTTTTGTTTTGTTTTTAATTTTTAGAAAAAGTAATAATTTCTTATCAGATTTTTAGGTCCAGAATGTTCTTATGACCAAGAGAATTATTTATTGCAGATTTTCTTTTCTTATAGATTGGGGTGGGGGAGGGGGGAGGGGGAAGGGGGATAGTCAAAATTCAGCAAAATTATCCATCACACTGAAGGAAAAACATGCCTTTGCCAACTCTTTTATTCTGCCCCCATTGATAACAACAGCTGCTGTGAATTCAACATAGATCTTGTAAGGATCTCGACTGTTGAAAAAAAAAATCGCTGGACTTTGGTTTGGGAAGCTTGGCCCTTCAAATTCAGTAAAGTGAAAGAAAGGAAATGTCTCTACAAGAGTATATATAAGCTTATTAAATAACAAATATAGACGCAAAGGTCACATTTGACATTCAAGACCAACCCTTCAGAAGGCATTAGAGAGAGAGAGAGGGTTTAATATTTCATGACCTATGGTTACTTCAGTGTTCTCCCTACCAACTTGTAGAGTTTCGTGCATATTGAATTTTTTTCATTCTGTTTTTTAGTCAGTTATTTTCGTTTTTCGCGTTTTCCTTTTGCCTTATTTTTCCATCTCTTTTAAAACTTAGCAACATATTTACATTTTTTCCTTAAACATAACAAAAGAATAAAAAAGTGACACTAGCTTTTTATTCTCTCTCTTTTACTTTTTAGAGAAAAACATATTTCAATTAAGGAAAATGCCAGTTTTGTACATATTATGGCATTTTCAAAAATTCATTAACAAAACAACCATTAATAAAACTGAAATTTATCTCGGTCATTATTTAGACTTAAGATGTTAGAAATGACATACAAAGTTTGGAACGATCTGATGTGATAGTAACAGAGGAGACAGATTTTTAAAAAAAGGGCAAAATTCAAAATAGCGGCCGTTTCCATGGCAACCAGACACGCTAACAAGTTTCCAAGACATAATACATGTATTCTGAATCAGATAAATATGTCAAGTAAACACGCGACACAATAAAATGACCTAAGGTCAAAGACAAAAAAAATTATTTTTCAACAACAACAACAACCACAGCAACAACAACAACAACAACAACAACAACAACAACAACAACAACAACAACAACAACAACAACAACAACACTAATAACAACAACAACAACACCAACAACAACGACAACGACAACGACAACAACAACCAAAAAACGTCCCCCTCCCCCCAAAAAAGTTGATTAAAAAACAAAAACAACCCACTCCCCAAAACAAAAAAGAAAAACCAAACAAACAAAAACAAAAAAACAAAAATTCTCGTTCGTGATCGTCAAGCTTACGTTTCTCACGGAATGTCCTTATTCACCCCTTCTGTTGCCCATGAAACTGTGAGCAATGGAGCCTGCTATCTCCAAGATCCTGATTTAGATACAGACTACACAGACAGGCAGGCAGACAGACACACACACAGACAGAAACAGAGACACGGATGAAAACAGTGATAACAAGAGAGAGAGAAAGAGAAAGAAAAGTTGAGAAAAAGAGAAAGCGAGAGAGAGAGGAAGCGAGAAAGGGTGGTGAGGAGGGGGCGGGGGAGGGAGGGGGGAGACGGGAAGAGAGAATCTATTCACGAGGCTAGAGGATAGTATTTCCACTCTATGAATGTAAATATGGCTGCCAAAAAGGAAAAGACAAGAAAAAAAGAAAGAACAAGAAAAGAACAAGAAAGGAAAAACAAAAGAACAAAGGTCGCCAGAAGTCTGCCCTCAGGAGAACATCTTCTACATTTTAAAGCTCGCTAAACATCCAGAACCCTTTGCCCGTGCCACCTCTGCTCTTGTTCTCGATTTAAAACTGAAAGAAAAGAAAGGGAAAAACAAAAAAAAAAAAAAAACACCAGAAAGGCCAGCGAAAGTGAAACCAAAGCCTATTTTCTGACAACAGTACTCAATAGCCAGGCACGTGCCTGGGCAAACCACACATCCCATTGAACACAGCTATCATTGGTTCAGTGAAACCTTTTCGGTAGATTCGCGTGAATGTTGTAAGGCTTCCATTTTTTTTTGTTCGCTTCTGTCTATATCGCTTACTTGCTTGCTTTTCTATCTATCTATCTATCTATCTATCTATCTATCTATCTATCTATCTATCTATCTATCTATCTATCTATCTA
>JBCEWB010127698.1:0-11327 GCA_039654565.1 Peronia peronii | reverse complement strand
TCCATCCATCCATCCATCCATCCATCCATCCATCCGTCCATCCATCCATCCATCCATTCATCCATCCATCCATCCATGCATGCATTTCCTCCCTTCCTTCGCCTCGATATCCTTTCCATCTGTTTTTGGCCGACCAGCTCAATCAAATTATGCTCTGACAGAGAAAATGTCCAGCCCAGATCCAAGCGCAGACTTCCCAGCGAAAGCGAGATCAGCGTGGAGAATTTCCAACGTGAGCTGTACGAGGTTGAACACGAGAGTGAACCTTGCCTGACAGATGAGGAAAAACTGGCCCAGTTCCAGCTAGGGCAATTACACTTTGGCCTGCGCTTTGATGTGGCCTCCAAGGTAGGCCAGTCGTTCCTCTCCTCATTCATCTCTGAAACTGGATCGATGTTAACTCGTAATAATTTCATATTGAGCTGACACAGTTTTTATCTAGAATAGAGTTCATCAACCTTGTTATTAATCTGCTCTTAAATTACTCATTCCTCACATAACATGCCAATGCAAAGGACGGCCGTTAATCCTAACGGTGCTGGGAGAAAATGCCAAAAACCTCGAGTTTTTCTGACGACGTATTATATCGGCATTGAAGAAATAATAATGTGGGCCATACAGTGAAATAATATGAGTGGTGTATTGCAACCCTACAATAACATGTCGTTTGGCAATGGCTTTCCAATACAGAGAACATTGCATGTGGAACGGGTTTTTGGTCCGATCGTCCTTTGAGATTTGGGAGGTTATTAAAGCTTCTTTAGCAATCCATTGTTTATATAAGGATACTAGATACACTATCTCATTCCTAGCCAATACGTTAATGTCGCTAGACAGCCTAAGCTGACACATCACCTTTGTAATTTCCAAAGACCACTTTGGGCAAGGCAGAATATTGGCTTGAAATTCCCTAGTTATTTCAAGATATAACGATTAATTTTCGGGTGAAGTTTTCAAACAATATCTGAACATAATGTATGCTTAATGCATTTCAAATATCAGTATGAGCAAAGTGAAGATCTTATAATAAATATGTTAGTGCACAGGAAGACACAATCATGAAACACTTCCATAGTGCTAAGTTTCGATGTTATGCAAAACATATTTACAATAACCGAACAAAAAAGCCAAAAAATCCATACATCCATTTTCCTCATCGATAATCCAGATAATCTTCCTAGCTTTTTCTCTCACTGAATAGAAAAATATGGTGTATTGCAATGTGCTTTCCTCGGGATGTAGATGACTTCGGATCATTGATATTACTGAGGCAAAGTCTACTTATAAATGGCTGTACCTATATGCTTGTTCCTATATGCTTTTATATATATATATCAATCGGCCGCCCCGTTTTTTTTTTCTTTTTTTAATAAATCACAAGAAAATCATTACTGAAATGACTAGTACTGACGTCATACTTATTACATTTACTGATATTATATTTATTACTATTTCTCTCATTTCAACGTTCTGTATTATTGCTAGCATTACATTTGCCAATTGAAATATTCAGAGAAAGAAGGGCGTTTGCTACACTTAAGAAACATTCGAGCGTGTTACAGAAATTCGTTTCCTCCACCAGCCGTGCGCCTATCAGGCCGCAGCAATTTTGTCTTAGTCTGGCGCTGTTCGTGAAATTTCAGACTTTGCCCGTGTCTAGACTTTATATGACTATGTATTGCATGTGTAATGTGTGAAAGGAAATTATAAAGATCCTTTTGGAAATGAAATAAGAACGTTTATCTTATCTTACGTTATCAACGGGATATCCTTGTCTTCTCTGGTTCTCGTAGTTAAGATTATCAAGTCTGTATTTGTGACATTCTAGATTATGTGCCTATGTAAGAGTAAATGTATAATTTACTCCATGCCAGTTTATTACATTTATTACACCAACTGTCAAAAGACTAGCTCCATTTAAAGACAAATGGGATGTATTTTTGTAATGTAATCAACGGAATCTGATTCGCGTCTGCAGGTTCTGGTAGTTAAGATGATCGAAGCCCGGGATTTGCCGCCTCCCTATTGTCTGGATGAAACCAAACAGGACATGGCACACTCCAACCCTTACTGTAAAATCTCCCTCTTGCCGGACCAGAAAGCTTCCCAGCAGACTACAGTTCAGAGAAAGACACAAGAACCCGTGTGGAACGAATACTTCAGCTTCGATATCGACTATCAGGAGGCCCAAGAGAGAACCCTGGAGATCCTCCTGAAAGACTTCGACAAATTCTCCAGGCACCGCCTGATTGGCAAAGTCCTGCTACCTCTCAACACAGTCAACTTGATCAAAGGTGGACACATGTGGAAACCCCTGTCACCCGGAAATAAGGTAAGCAACGAATATTAAAAGTTTATCATAACCATCGTCATTATCTCGTCTCATCACCATCATCATCAATATCATTATATAAAATATAATAAGACTGTCCAACCGGCAACTGACCAAACAATTGAACAAAAAAGTAAATAACATATACAAAGAACTTGATATTGATGTTAATAATACTCTGCCAAATTTTCAAGTCAGATTGACTCTTCTTCAGGGCAACAAACATATAAGATTATTATCATCATTTTATAGAAATGTCTTAAAATCTAAAACGACTGTGTACCGGCAACTAATCAAATACATTTAAAAAATGGAGAAAAAAGACAATATGAAGAACTTGATATTGAACAAACTGATATCTCTAGACAAATTTTCAAACCTTCTTGGTTCTTGGACAGGGCACATTATTATCATCATTATCATCTTCGTTGTCATTTTACGAAAAATATATACGACTGTCCAACCGGTAACTAATCAAACAATTAAAAAAAGCAAACAACATATACAAAGAACTTAGATTGAATATTGTTGTTAATATTCTGCCAAATTTTCGATCCCGCTTGGCACTTCGTCGGGGCAATAATCATCTTCGTTGTCATCATCATGTTTTTAAATATCAAGACAAACATGGCCAACATTTGACAAACTTAACATCTAAGTACAGGCAAGAAACAAATACCCAATATAGTTATAATAATAATAATAATAATATGAAAACCGCTGGAGGCATCAAATTTTCGATATCATCATCATTTCATCGTTATCGTTTTACATAAATTTCCAACTTATAAAAGTCGGACTCAAATTTAACTGAAAATAAAAAACTGTTGTTACTATAATAAACAGGTATCTTCATTTATGTTACGTTCTATATACGTCTTTCAACCTCCTGATGGAGGTTATATCGATCCTCATTTAGGACCAAAAATAACACAATCGTTACATCACTATTATTATCATCGTCATAGATCTAGTATTCTGCTGGATGATGTCGTGGCGCTTGAATGTAAGCCTTGTGCTCATTTTGAATGAAAGTTGATGCTGCGTGCGCATTTCAGAACGATGGGAGTGAGCAATGATGTAGACTGCCGAACAATGAAATGGTTTGTTGTTGCTGCTGCTGTTGTTTTTGTCTCAGATCGATGTTGAAAAAAAGAAAAGCCAATTGCCAGGAATAATCGACATTTGTTTTGTTTAATATACATTATATATTTATTTATTTATGTTCATTACGTTTGGCAGTGGTTGACATTGCACCATTCGTGGTTTCAACAGGTTTGATATAGACGATCTTTTTTATATGGAATGAAAAAGAAAACGGAATTTATTATTTTTTATAATCAACCCCGTTGTTATCCATATTTTGGGCTGGCATCGTCTCTCATGACCTGGGGGATTTTTCTATTTTTGTATTTCATATTGGCCAGCGCTATGCAAGTTTCATAACCTCAGAGTGAATCTGGCATGCGCCTTTGTTCTCTTAATGCCGCTTACAGCCAACAGTAGAATTGGGGAAAACGTTGCTGGAGGGTCGAGGCTCGTTCTTTGTTGGGCAGGGATTTGGTTAAATGGGGTGTTTAAACATGCATGTATTTCCCTTTTAAAGAAGTCATGGCTGTAATGAATTATGCATCAAGACTATTCCGTGTCAGCTTGAGATAAAAATAGACAGTATGTGGGAGGAAAAATAGATCAATGAAAGTTTCACGTTAGTGAAGGGAAAAGAAAGGCGAAGAAGAAGAAGAAGAAGAAAAGAGAAAACTATAAGGAAAAAATAGTGGGGAAATGGAGGAATTAAACAGTTGGGGGGGGGGGGGGCTGTGGATAAAAATGGTAGACAATGAGAATTGTGTAAAGAAATGAAAACTGGGACAGGGACGTGCCAAAGCATATAGTTACAAACTGTTACAAAATGAAGAAGAAACTATTTTTTTAACAAAGGACAATTTGGATTTGAATGTTTACAGGACCTGAAAAGGAAAATTCAATTGTTCTGAAGCGTAAGGGTTAAGAGAACCCTGGATATAAAAGACGAAGAGAAGATGGCAAATAAAGATCCTTTTAAAGGGGAATTTCAAAGATGGTCATTGATCTAGAAGTGGATATTTTCCTCATGAAGTGGGTTAAATAAATAAATAAATGTATTTCCTTTTCGACTTAGGTATTTGGAGCAATACCCGAGGTGAACTTTCTGAGTCAGGAAAATCAAAGAATTCAGTCTCTTATGCTAGTTGAATAACATAGTATAAAACTTTGATATTTCTGTTCAACTTCTTAATGATCCTGATTCAGACAGATAAGATTGTTCACCTGCTCCTAAGATTTTACTGTGTAAAGCAATAGTTGGCGTACGCAGGCTTGTATGTGACTTTGTGGGATTAAATGTCACTACGTAAAACTTTGGTATTTCTAGGTAAAACGGGTAATAATTGTATAGATTACTTTCAAAGATGTTCACATTCCGGTTTATAGACTCAGCTGACGCCTTGTTTCTCTAGGAGATACCACAGGGCTAAGACTGGCTTCAAATCTACAAACAAGATAACGTCCAGAAGTCGGTATTATTTATGAAGGATATATTACCATTTCTGGGTATGCAGCGATTTAACTCAGATAATTAAATGCTTGCATGTGCAAGAATACCCTTCTGTTCATGTCATAATAGCAAATCGTGACGCACGAATATAATTCCACATCCTACGGTTAACCTTACGTTACGTTCTTTTCACGCCTTTCAACATCTTGTGTGTGGTTGCCTCGTCTGTAAACCGTATTTTGTATTTACCTTGAAGTAAAACAGCAACCTATTTTCATACTTTGCTGATGAGTACTGAGCTTGAGCTTCTGCTATTGTTGTTACTCATGTTTAAGACAGCCGCAGGGATGATATTTTTAGAACACACTATCTAGATTCGAACATGAAGTTACTTTAAATCTCCATCGACTTGACTGACTGCAGCCCAGAAGTATGTCTACTCTGGCTCTGAGAATCTACGGGCCTTCAGGATGTCCATATTGTATAGTAATCATAAAGAGCTTGAAAGAGCTCGTTGACGAGGTAGAGAATGAGAGGTCAGCCTTTAAAAAATGCTATCTTAATTATGGCGGTATTCAGAAATACGAAATAATTTCCAGCACTGCCGGTGGTTGGTTATTCAGCGTTGTTATCGTAAGTTTTTCATGGTCTTCTAATAGCTGGCTGATCCCTTAATGATTCTGCACTGGCCAAGAAACCAGTTTCAACAGCAGAATTATACGAACTCATTTCTATGTTTAAGTTCAAAGTTGTACCGTGGTAGTGTGTTTGAATTAGAATGAGTAGAATAAGAAAACAATTAGTAATCCATGGACTGTTGGAAATACGGACAGTTAGAAAAATGTCCTCGATAGAGAGAAGAGATAGAAAACTGGATGGGTGGATGTAAGGAAATGGATGGCCAAATGGATTGGCGGACCTACGGATAAACAGACAGGCAGACAGACAGACAGGCAGACAGACAGACAGATGACAGAGTTATGTCAATAATCATATTGGCTTGGCTTTATCACAAAGTATCCGACTTTAATGTGCCCGTATTATTTTCTTGCAAACTATTTGCATTATATCGTCTTCCCCAATCTTGGTTAGGTAACTGAGGGAAAAAAATCGTTCTCTTCAGCCATATTGTTTTCACAACTTCTCGGCCTGGTAATATCTCATAGTTAGCTCTTCGATAACCATCGAGGACATAATTATATATACAATGTACCATTAAAACACCATTATCTCCAGTTTGATTGAATGTTTTTTATGAAGTAGCCTAAAGTTTTAGTATATCTCAACACAATAGAACGACACAAACAAGTTACAGCAATATAAAGGAAGGAAGCGCGAGGGGCAGCAGCGACGGAATGGCTGAAGTGGTTCATGATAAGGCTTGCTGCAGATACAATGACAAAATATAAAGAAATTCGTGGAAGGAGAAAGATATGCCGTAGAGGTATTAGGCATTCTTTATCATACGCACTATTTTGTTCTTTTGCCCGGTGTCTTGATACCTGATCAGGTATTTATAACTCCTGGCTTCTTATTGACTGATGAATTAATCTATGGCTCATAAATACAGAAAGATACATGTATTATGTTTTTGTTCGAGAATCTTGAAAATTCCTGAGTTTCATGTTGAGCCATCAGGATGTCGCAATGTAGAATCTTTTCATAAGGTGTTCACATAATCAGTAGCCAGTTTTTAAATAGGTCAACAACCTGGAGCTTAATACTTTCTCTGATCTTTCCCGTACTTAATTTCAATGCGCTAAAACCTCTTTACTCTTAACGGAAAAATTATGAATGATGGTCAGTCTGGTCGCTCTAAATGACAGTCACTTGTCGTTGTACTCATGTAGATTTTTGCTCTATAACAAACTTACGTGAAAGATTTTCTCAGGTTATCACAAATCTGAAGGCTTTGGATACCAGACTTGAAATCGGCAAAATACTCATCTTTCAACACAGCCCGGGCTATAGTCATAGTTGAATTGTACATTTAAATGCTTTAGAACTGGTGGAAACAGATGTACTAAAAATGGGATCATCAGTAGATGTAATCGACTAAAGACGACGAAAGATATTTTTGTCAGCATGGCTAAAGAAGTTCTAAAAATCCACCCCATTCATGAAATTTGATTCAGCGTCATATTTTAGGTTATTTATAGCAAAAGCGATGCTCTTTCCTGACCTTCGATAACGTAAACTAAAAGATATGAGACGTATATTCCTGACTCACGAATGGTGGTGGGCGTATAAGAACCGATCGACAATAGTTTGAAAAGGCACTTGCTCACAACAAAATATCCTTTTGTTTCTCAAAGAAACATTGTTTTGTTCTCAATAGGACGAAACCCCTTGTCGTTCATCTCTTTGGTCATCTTTGTACATATACATTTTTATAATGTTTGTGCTTTCATAACTGGTCAATCTTCGGACTGACGTAATAATTTGGTAGAAATGATGGCTGACACAAATTCATCATCCATTTTATATTAGAGAACATGCGGCCTCTGTCATTGAGAGAAGATGGGATAGGATGTGGAGGTGTTGAAATAAGGAGACCGCTGCTGCTATTTTCAGAATGGCATTTTGTGTATGTGCCAAGTGAGGCTTGAAATTAAATGTGTCCCGAATCTTAGCCATGTACTCCGATTTGAAGCCTATTTTTGGCTTCCTTTGTTACGCTATGATGGGATATTACCCTGTAGCCCACTTTCACTTTTAAATTTCTATGGTGATTTGTCATAAATCTGCAACACGAACTACGGCTCCATTTAACTTGCAATCATGATTGCAACCAGGTTACAGGTCAAATCATCGGCATCAGCTATACAACCAATACAAATCACTGACACAGATGGTGTGTGTTCGGTTCAATATTGTTATAACTCAAAGCCTCCACCAACTGTTCCTTTAATATAGTTGATATAGATTTTCAAAATGGGATGCCCTTTGGGGGGGGGGGGGGGAAATAATAATAAAATAAAGAATGAGTATGAACGAACTGTGGCAAAGACCGACTAGAACTAGATAAAAAATGAAAAAGAAAGCTGACAGAAGGAGGAACGTGCAGCTGTGTATAGAATATTATATGCTAGGTATCACTTGGACTGGGATGTAATCTGCAAAGACTAAGGGCCGAAGGGTCTCCTGGGGGTGATGTTTGAGTGGTGATAATTCTGAAGAAAATCAGTAACTCAGGAAATTAAAGATGAGATTATCTCACAGTTGAAGACTTAGATCCGTTGCCTTTACTCTGGATAAGGTCAAGGGCGATTTTGATGACGACAGTTTGATAGTTCAATTCATAAGCCTTGTATTTAATTGTTGTTGTTTTGGGTGCCACAACAGCTGCAAGCACACGTCTTGCAGATGAGTGGTTTTCACAAACACAGCGGCATTTTTTTTTATCCCAGTACCATCCACCACCATTAGTTTCTCTACCACGATATCACCCCATCATCACTACTTCTATCATAGCCACCAGCACCAATATTCCCATTACCAAAACCACCGTCACCACTACCCCCATTCTTACATTATTATCAGTACAAGTACAAAATAATTATGTTATCAACATTAGATAGTACCTATGACCACGATAGTCCAGCTTAATCAGTGAATCTACTCAAGACATATTCTTTGTAATTTCCTAGTTCTTTCAAGGGATACGTCAGTGGTGTCTATATAGACAAAACAGCGGCATCTTAACAAGGAGGACCATTATCCTGAAAATAAATAACATGAATAACAGCACCTAATCCTAAACCAGGCTCAAAATTGTCAAATTTATAGTCGTACATTTCAGAAGCTATCGGACAAGAATCTTAAAATAACATCCTGAAATGGTCACCATTTTCGGCGAACATTTTTCGCATGCATCTAAAGAAACATTATTTTTCAGACTTTGCTATATTCGCTTATAAATGTTCTTTTCCTGCTCAACAAATTTCACTTATTAAAATAATAATAACAATATAATAATAATAGTAATAGTAGCAATAATGATATTTTTAATAATAATAAAGCAATGAAATGAAACTTGCCAGTTTACATTATTTTCTCAGGCAATATTCTATTATTGTGGAAACTCAGCTTAGGGGAGGCTTCTGTTTTCCCAGGATTTAGAACTCTTGACAATGTGTAGAACATATTGAGAAGGCCGAGTGTTACTGGTTTCTCTTAACTGGGGCATTGAAGCCATCGGGATTTTGTTGGTTTCTCATCAGCTGACAATAATTATTATTTCTTCTTTCCATCGGTTTTTTTTTGTTGTTGTTGTTGTTTCTTTCCCTCTCTATCTCTCTATTTTTGTTGTCTTTTTTCTTTTCTTTTCTTTTTTTTTTTGTTTGTTTTGTTTGTTTTTAGTTCTGTTTGTCTATTTCTCTCTCTCTCTGTCTCTCTCTGTCTCTCTCTCTCTCTCTCTCTTGATATGGTTCATAGAAAGATAGCATAGAAAAAGAAAAGACATGGAAAGAAAAAAAAATGTTTTGTTCCTATTTTTTCTCAGTTGAAGCAAAATATGTCTGACTTTCTCCTGATTGTATTTATTTACTGTCCAGAGCTAGGAACGGGTTGAGGTCATCACGGGTTTGGTGATGCACGTGCCGACATCACTCTGATTTTAATATGTCTTGTATTCACTTGTAGCAAGCTATTGCTGTAAAAATCGATGATTTTTCTGTTTGCAGATACAGATGGGGAAAGCCACAATATATCATTATCTTTGTCTACAAAATTAAACAACAGTAACAAAAACAAATAGAAATTTATTCGAATAAAAAAAAACAGCATTAAGGAGTTTTCATCTTCCTCTTCTTTTTGTATTCCTTCCTCTTCTTCCTGTATTTCTTCTCTTTTTTTTTCTTCTCTCCTGTCTTTTCTCTTCAGTTCTGTCCTTGGTTCTTTGGTACTTTCCCCATTCTTTCATTCCTCCTCTTCTGCCAAATCTATAAATTATTTAACAACACCAAAAACAACAACAGTAACAACAACAACAACAACAACCAAAACAACAACAACAACAACAAAACTGGGTATACATAAAAACTGACATCTCTGCATTCGAAGGATCGTCTAATCATTATTCACAGGTCTTCGACAGTGATATATATTTGTTTCTGTGTTTAAAACTTGATTAAGGGCCGCAATACAAACGAGCAATATTTCCAGAATAAAGGCCAGTGCAGACAAACTCAAGGCTAGATACGATATAACTTTTCAGTGACAATTCCATAACATAGAAGAATGTCTATGGCGCTTATTAGTTCTACAGCTTGTAGTGGATCAGTTTCTATATACCATTTTTTGTGTAGGCCTAGCATCCCAGATTGTATCATTTCGAATACCAGTGCAGATACGAATACTTTATTTATCTATAAAGAAATGCATCTTGACCAGTCCAAATTTAATGACATCAACTTTTCAACCATGAAATGTGGCTCGATCGTGTTAAAAGCCGATGAAAAAATCAACAAAGAGTACCCTTGCGTAGGCTTTTGTCCTATCAAGATGCTTCAAAATGTTATCTAAAAGTTCAAGCATGGCACTTCAACATTCCGTTCTTCTTTATAATAAATGCAACCTGATAGTCTTGATGTGGGGTAAAATATAATTTTTGAGGACCTTTAAAACACACACACACACACACACTTAAATATATTTGATGACAGCGCGAGCAATTTTTTTTTTCCTTCCAGTCTGTCCGTTTTCTTGTCTTCGCTCCACTCATCTCCAGCAATTGTCTTTCGAGCTGATGATCCACTCCTCCCTCTCTCTTTCTTTTTAGTATTATTATTATTATTATTTAATTTTAATCTCATGTTGTTTATCTTTCAACTATAAAGAAAGGCAGACAGACAGAAAGAACATTTTTTTAAAAAGTTCTTTTCTATTTCTCCAGCTTCATATATACTAAACAATGCTATTCTATAATATATGCATGCATGTTGACTATTCATCATGTATACTCGACCACAGTCTCGTATTACAGTTTATATTCACGTTTAAGTTCACGATGAGGCACTCATCTCTGACTTGAAGGTTCAGAAAGGTCGTTACATCGTATAGTGTCTCTCACTTAACCTCATCCTAAAATTAGCTTGAAAATAGCTAGACCTACTCTGTGAAAAGACGTGGACGGTAAAGCCGCGAGTGTGGGCAATGGTTCAGCCACGGTGTTACGTCCCCTCGGGGAATTCATTCCCTTGATAGACTCAGTTCGGGCGCTGAAACAAGTAGCTCAACATAGAATGACAAATTGTGGTTTTAGTTCCTGTCCACCGCTGCCTTCGTTTCGGGGGTAGGGACTTCACCTGGAAACATCGCTTACGATCCCACAAATTCGGAGAATGGCGTAAGAATAATAATAAAAAAAAGATCGTTCGAAACAGGGAATAGATAGATAGATAGATAGATAGATAGATAGATAGATAGATAGATAGATAGATAGATAGATAGATAGAT
>JBCEWB010127666.1:0-11328 GCA_039654565.1 Peronia peronii | reverse complement strand
TCTATCTATCTATCTATCTATCTATCTATCTATCTATCTATCTATCTATCTATCTATCTATCTATCTGTCTATCCGCTGGTGGTTGTCTGTCTTCCTTTCATTTACCTATATTATACATATACATACAAAGCATTTTCTTGACCCGCCGTTGCAGATGTCGCCAGCCCTCGACAAAATTTAGATATACAGTAATTATTGTCTGGAACTGATGCCTCCATCAAGATCCAAACCAGCAGTTAGTGCAGTTTAATACTATGTTCCGTTCTTCTGATCGAACACTACGCTGGTTGCCAATGTCTTTGATGCTGAACTTGTAGGTCTGCTGTAACTAGCATAATGAATGTAACCTTTGGATGATAGATTGTTGATACCTCGTGGAGTTCTTTAGCCAAAACCAGTTGATTGCAGGGAATTTGAATCTGGCAGCCACCTGATATCTCTAAGATAAGGGAAGAAAATATAAGACCAAAGTTAGGAAACTTCTTTTTTTTTTTTTTGGCCTGAGCAGGAAATCCCTTTCACGTTTGATGAGACATAATTATATGTGTAAAATGCATTCTCACATTAACGCACTTCGACTAAAACGTTGCGAGCAGCATCAGAACAAGGCAAAATTTCGATTAGACTTTGGTTGATGTCATTGGAAGAATTGTCCGACCTGGCGCCGCCGGGCGCACTTCTCTGTGGCACTCTTTATATCGCTTGAATATTTGATGCTACATATTACAAGTAGGTTACTTCTTCCTTTACTCTCACACTGATCACAGTTTTGCCTTAAGTGTCAAATCTCGGCATCTAATATTGGTATAATTTTTCCCCAAAACATCGTCTGATGAAGTGATCGTCAGTTTTTATGATGAAATAAAGGTTTAATTTATGAGAGTTATAAGATAGTATTTGGTATCAACCTGCACTAGAATTTGACCCCCAGTCGATTAAGTTTTATTTTTTAATCTGAGTCCTCAGTTAACGGCCGAACCGAGCAAAAAGCCAGGCTGAGTACAATCCTCTCCCCATCTTCAACCCCCCCTCCCCTCAAGTCTTTCCCTTACGCGCTCCATCATCTTCCCCCATCTATCTCTCCTTAATCCTTGTTTAATTATAGGATAAATAAAAACCTTGAGCCAAATGAGGGAATCAGTGTGTCAAGTCAGTTGTTATTTTCATGTAGCATTGAATGATCGGGCGAGGAAATTCAAATCAGGACGTACTCTGCGAACTTATACTGAAATCATTACAGTCGTTATATAATTATGTACAACCAAACTCAGACCAGATACTGGCAGAGATGAAGGCAGCTGTGAAGTAAAGCACCCTCAATAGTGTTCTCTAATGACTCGAAGAGTTGCCAGACGCGTAAGCCTAGGTCGGAGACAAACGATTCAAGCCGGTCCATCTTCACCAGCACCACAGTTCTTACTTATAGCTGGTACGAACTCCTAGTTTCACCACGAATTCCATTGAAAACTGGTATGAAAAGAATTTCCTGAAATCTAATATTCGAAATTCTCAGATTTTTACGGTGTAATCAAAACTATTTCTTGGTCAGAATTGACAAGATCTCTGTATTGACAGACTGACTGTGGGCACATTTAAACAGGTCAGTGCCACTCTGATAAAACTGATGTTCTCATGTAGCTTGTTTCGGCAACGGTCTCTGTCCGGTAAAAATCTGCTGGCTGTTTTTGGAAACCACAGCTCTCTGTTTTGCCTCTTACCGCTCTCATGAGAGCAAAAAACGGTCCAGAGGTCGGACCGAAACCTCGCGATCTTATTAGAAGACATCGTACGTTTCTAGTCCTTACCCGGCCTGTTTCGAGACACACATACACAGGCATACGGCCTTCCACCTTGAGCTGTGTAGGGCCCTTAATCAACCCTGTGATCCAGAAGTCCAGCACACATTTCACTCCATTCCTCGATGTGGTTGACATAGAACCAGTCAAAATAAAGTCTTCGCTTCAAATCTACGAAAACTTATCGAACCGCCACGACACAGTCTATGTTTATACGATTGCTCCCTAAACCAAAACAAAAATACATCTCTGAAGAACAACACATGGACAGGAATAATAGCGCAAGAGATGGGAGAACAAACAAAGATAGATAAATGGAATCTACATCTACATGTGGTTTCATTTACACTTTTTTATTTTCAATAAATTTAAGGTGTTCAGAATAATATTTTAAAAAATATCCCGTATACAACATAGTTTACACACAAATAAAAAATACGAAGCCTTCTTCTTTCATGGATCTGTCTAGACACGAAAACATTGAATAAGGTGGTTTTGTCCCGTATCTTCTTTTCTTCTTTTTTTTTCTCTCGTTGGTTGGAAATTATTATATATATATTTAATACCTCAATAGCACCATTTTGTTTGTTTTTTGTTTGTTTGTCTGTTCATTTGGTATGCTATAGGCTATATGTATGTATAAGTAATATATTTAAAAAGGGCATTAAATAATTTCTTGACCCTCCTTTTTTATGAGTATATATATATATTTAAATCCTGTCTTGTGCCATACATTTTTAGAGCATTTTTTTTAAAAATTGGCAAAACGATTAAAATGGGTCAAATAATATTGACAGCATTAGTCCGATTACTTCCAAGGGCATATCAAAACATTAATATAATATAATACACTCAATTTCAACAAACAACCAAGAAAAAACTTAGATTTTACACGGATATATCTCTCACTTTACGATTTACAGGATATAACACGAGAAAAAAATTGAATAAGGCTATGTTAGGATTAGGCCCAGCTGTATACAGAAACTTCCTCATTTCCTTAGTAGCCACATTATAGAGATATCGAGAGAATGTGTATCCAAGACAAACATATATTACTGCAATAATTCCTTTTTTGTGGAGAGAGAGAGAGAGAGAGGAAAGTGTGAAATACTCATACTATTTAACGGATTTTAAAAAAACATTGGTTGTTAAAAATCAATTATTATTTTAATTCCCTAACATCCAGGAATACTAAACAGAAGGCAGGGTCTATTTGGGTCTAATGTCACCTAGAATAGGTGATGACATGTTTTACATGTTTGACATGTTTTATAACCCAGTTGAAATTTTGATCGTTAGCAATTCGATTATTAGGGCGTACTGATTCTATGACCCAGCTATCTGAGAACAGGCTGGTTCTGTTGGCCTTCGATCTCTATTGCCTTCCAGCATTAGTCTTTGATTCCTGTGATATTTCTCACGGGTCTGGGCGGTGATCAGTGCCGTCAGGATCAAAGAGTTGCTAAGACCTACAGTGGAAGAGCACAAGGCCGCGATGTCAAGGCAAACAAAGCACCCTGTCAGTAAAGTGTCACGGCTCCCGGTAAGACAGTTGTGGTTCCGCAATGCGCTCACTCTCTGCTACCTGCACTAAGATAATTATTCTACTATCTTTGCTGGGCTCATGTGACATACTAGGGAGGAAACATGAAAAATGGTGGCAAGTGGAGGGGGGGGGGGGGGGGCAAGAGAGAAGTGCCTAACTGAAGAAGTGTATTCTTGTACAGGATTTACAAATGAACAGGACAATTCTCACTTGAAAAAAAAAAAAAAAAAGAAGAAGAAATGATTGCTGAAAATTTCAACCAGATTCTGACATTTCTGTTAGCAACAATGATATCTTAACTCTAAGATATATTAGCCGTTTCTATAATTCTTTTAGTCTTGTTCATTCTTTAAGATATCCCATCCGTTCAACCAAAATTGTAAATATATATAAATATATATATTTTAATAATCAAGATATGACATATTAGGTCTAAAGGCTATATAAGGGCACAAACACAGTGTTCCCATAACATTATATAATTACTAGAAGAGAACCCACGGCCTTCGTGGGAGATGTTTTAAATAGTTATAAGTCAAATCAAAACTGCCCTGCGACTCAAAATATATGGCAAGCGCGTGCACCTCGATGTTAGTGTTTGAATGATTAAACTGAATGTTACTCAAAGAAAACGTATTTGGTTGAACGCGTCATTCTGTCGAACGTACAATTCGGATCAAACACTTTCGCGAGTTTACTATTCAATTATTATCGCCTTTTTAGAATAACGTCAAACATGCTTTTTCGGCTTTATGTAAGTAGAGATACAGATCCATGTGCAACAATGCTGTGTGCCAAATTTCAGATGGATCCATTCAGCAGTTTTCGAGTCCATAAGCCTATTGTGGGTTTTGTTGCAGATTTATAGTATAGGTGAAGAGCATGAAACAAATTTAAAGCGGACTGGAGAAGGATGCTCTGTTTTGCACCGTCTTTCTAGTGTTGGTTTTCATTTTGATGACAAGGGTGACATCACAAGATGTTTTCGATGGAACTGAGAAACAGTATGCACTTGTTTTTCTAGTCATATTTAGAGATTAATTCAAACACAAAGTATAATGAGTGATCGTTTAGCCACATAGGCCTTTTTACACCCTTGGGATTACGTACACCAGGTCATACACAATAACTGGTCTATGCAGCAGGCACATGGTATTGCCATACCTCTTTTTATGCTGTTCCAAAAAGTGGGTGGATGTTAGTCACGATTCACTCACTGGCAATGTCTCAATTTGCCAGTAGCCTGGTCAGCCTATCACAAAGAATCTGAGAGCGGAAAAGGGCGGAGAAGTACGATATCATTATGTTTTGTTTTTTTTTTCACCTCTGTGTTTTATGAAATAATGTCTCATTTACAACGCAATTTCTTGGAAGAGATGACAGGATCATTTATGGGACCGCAGGAGATAAGAAACAGGTGGCAACGAAAAAAAAAAGGATAGGATATAGGACAGATGGCCAAATGAATGGACGGATGGATGGATGGATGAATGGATGGATGAATGGGTGGATGAATGGATGGATGGATGGATCGGCAGAAGAATGAATAGACAACAAAACATATCAACGAATAAGATAAGTAGATGATCAAACAGACAGATGTTAGATAGATATGTTAATAGACAGATAAAAAGAGAGATAGACAGACAGACAAAAACAGATAGACAGACAGACAGGTAGATATCGCAGTTCGTTGTCCTTCCACCTGCGTGAGTAATACAGATGAGCTACTTGAGTTTACGTACTTATGCATGTATTTCTACGCTTTACAACCATTGCGGACACCAAAACAAACCCGAGCAGATCTACATTGCACCCACTCCGTTGTTTAATCCCTGCTAAACATAATCATTAAAGACCGCAGTCTGACTCAGCATCATCGCTGACGCCGCTGCTCGCGAGATATACCGAAAAATCTGCGATGATGAAAGAACGAGCTCGCTGTCGTTCTTTCCAGAGCGCTAAGAATTTCCCATGTCCCTGAAAAAGAAAGACAAACAGGGATTGCACTATAAACAATAAGATGTAGTTGAAAACAAGAAAGTGTCAGCGATGTACCTGCTCCGTAAATAATCCACAGAGCTGGAAACGAATGGCTGGTTGATCCACAAAACTATGACCTAATCTAGAGTTTTCCTCCTACTCCAGTTCACATGACGTAACAAAAGATAACGTACATATATGAGTTTCTAACTATGATGGGCTCATATTACCCCTCAGTCAAACGATAAACAGAGCGCTGGTTATTGTCGTTTAGATTAGCAATTAATTATTATGACTACAGAGGCAAGGGAACCAAAGATAAACAGTGGGTGCTAGGGTAAACTAAATAATTTTGAACCCAAATGATGTCCAGTTACACATGATTACTTAATCTCTAAACTAAATGACTGTTTACAGTTAGCAGCAAAAATTCATTTCTCAGCAAGGCAAATTTTCAGATTTATGAATTTGGGGGAGCGGGGGGGGGGGGGGAGTTGGGGAGGAGGTGAGGGGTGGGCGCGGGGTGAGAGATTACCTTGGGATGACGCATTAAAGAGAATAGCATCTAGAGTACATCAAGAAAATATTTTTTAAAAAAACAACAATAAATCTGAGCGCTTCGAAAAAAAATTATGTCATGATGACATATACTTACGATTTCTATTCCTGTTCGAGTTTTGTGTTCAGCACAATTTCTATTTTTCCAGTGAACTAAATGGCATAGCGCAGTGAAACTATCCTTTTTTCATTCGTCCGAAATCGACAATGGGGTGTTAAAGCTTAAAAATAAGCTTGACTCTGGTAAGAAGTAAGGAGCTCTGCAAACGCACTATGCAGGCGAATGGTACCACTCTATAGCTACAGATGGCAACATGTAAATCTGTATACTACGCTGTCTATAAATATAAAGTTTTTGAACAGAAGGTCGTGGTCTTTCGTCTTTGATAACATCCCATAATCAGCACATTTTGATTCATATTGTGACTTTCTTTCTCACAGGAGGTTTCCAAATATTTCATGAACTTGTATCTCGTGTCACATCAGTTCAAAATTTATCCACATTGTAAGTCATGACCTTCTATTAGAATGACATATTATCCAGTCCAAGCATAGTTAAGATCGGCGTACCCTCAAAGTAGGCCATTTGGCCCTGACATTTCAAGTTTCTGTTAACTGTTGTAAAGTTAGCAAAAACCTGATTGCTTACATTCAGCGGATGGATCCGTTCACCCCAGTTGGGAGATAAACATACGAAAACAAAACAAAACAAAATGTAAGCAAATCATGTAAATAGAGTTAGTTTGGCAACAAATGACGTCCAAGAGAAGATGAAACATTGTTGTGGAATGGATGAGAAGATACAGTGCTTTGACAGAGGATATAAGTTATATAAAAAGTGCATTATGAAGATCTCAGTGAACAGACTCAGCAAGCAATAATGATTTCTCAGGGGTAATTTATACATTTAGATAGTGAAAACTTTATTTTAAGAACATAATATAACCAATAATTGACCGAGTATTGTTTGATGTTTTAAACGTCGGCTGTTGGCAAGTTGGATCATCAAGTAACCAGTTCTAGTAATGGTGTATTTAAAGATGAACCGATGTAATAACTAATTATCTCAAAGTAGACTATACATCTACTCTAGATGCAGAAATTGAATATCCCTCACATTTCTGTCAAATCTTTCAACTCCACTAGTCGGTGAATCACGGACGCCCTATGATAAATTGTCTTGTCAATGACAACACTTTTACAGCATTTTGTACCTTTATACCTAAATCAAACGATTTACGACATTTTGGTAAATTCGTGACGACCTTTTTCGACTGTTGAAAGCTATTTCTGCCAATTGAAATATAAGATTAATTCAAGAAAAGGAATATATGAATAGCTTAAAATAAAAAATTATGAATTCTCTATTGAATGATATCACCTTTGACAAAAAGGAATTTTGGGAAACGACCGCATCTTTCATGTGGAATGAAATATAATCTATGTAAGTAACAAGATTTCTTGAACATTAACGACAATATTTTGTGTTGATAGATCTAACCCGCTGGTATTTCATGTGTGCGACGGCAACATCCTGTTTATATCTGAGAATGGCAACATTCTCTGAGCTCCTTTGGCGACTTTCTATGACGATGTGAGCCGCAACGTTTTCTGTCTAATGACTGGAATACTAGCTATGTAAGAAAACCACATTCTCTTTCTGGCATAGCAATTATTGTTTTACTAGTAAAGACAACAGGCAGCATTCTATATGCGAGAAATGCAGTATTTTATACACGGCACTTTTCTATTGCTCCAAATGGCAAAAGTCTGCATACATGTTTGGTTGTCTTTGTGTTGTGATGTTACGGTGCATCAGCACGATTAAGGCTATATTGCGTTTTGTTTGCATATATAAACGATAACATTATATATATGCGAGACATCAACATTCTCAATGCCTACACATATATGCAAACGCCAATATTCTAGATAATGGAAACGGCAATAATCTACGTGCGAAGAGTCACGTTATATGATATAAACGGCATCATTCTATGTCTGTTAACTGCAACATCTACAAAAGTAGTGTATGTATGTGAACTTCAAGATTCTTTGTATGAGAAAATATCTCTTCATGACAACGCAGCATCCCAATTAAAAAAAAAAAAAATCAGCTGGGAGTTTCTAAATCCTGTCATGTCATCATCGGAATGTTAACAGAACGCTGGAATAATGAAGATTTCCCAACATCAAAGTTGCGGAGTTCTTTTTACAAGCCAGCCTGGTTAAAAATTAAACGGAAATGCGTTCTTAGTAGGGACTTTGTCCTGGGGCTCCTGGCGTCTTATTGTTGAAATCCAGTCTGACAAGTCTTGTGAGAAGATCAAAGTCGGAGCCGGCGGCCTTCATAGTTCTCAAATCTCACATAACGATTAGTCAGTGGCAAGGCTCTGGATTAGAAAATTATTGATTGATTTTCTTTTCTTTTATTATTTATATTTTATTTTATCATATTTTCTGTACAGTCTCTCTCTGTGACTTTCTCTTTCTCTGCGTCTTTCTCTTTCTGTCTAAATTTTATTCAGTTCTCTTTAAAACATTTTTTGAATGATAACAGGATATGACTGGAGCAATCACATACTGAACCAGGAAAACTGGACATAAAATGTGAGGAGCAAGTTATGTTTTGAGTTTTCAAACTTGGCGAAGGAAGGGTTGCTTTAGGAATCTGATTCAGATGATGATTAAATGACGAAAAGAGTTAGCAGATTATATTCTGCGTCAACTTTCAATTTAATTTAATTTAATATTTTTAAAAAATGTTTTGCTTCCTCTTCTACTTCATTTTATTTCATTTTCTAACATTTCTTGAATGTTAGTGGAAAAAGATTTCGGGAGGGGGAAGGGGTGAGAATGGGAAGGTTGGGGGAGGGGGGGGAGGAGGCGAGGTGTTCAATAACATTTTATGGAAGTGCCTGAACAAAACGAGGAAAGAATTTAACACCGAGTTATATTTTGATTTCTTAAGGCGGTGCAAGAAAGACGAATCTAAGAATATAATTCTGTATAACGATTCAAGGACGTTTAGATACATTTAATATGACAGTTTATTATAGGGTTTATCTGCAATGCAAGACAATCAGAGTGACTGCTCGTGCCCAAATAAATAAGGTTCCCCAATATCCCTGGAAATCCTATCGACCCATGACCACCTTGGTCTTGCTTCGGCCGTACATTTGCCTCACTTGTTGGCGTGACCGTGGCCAATTATTAATAGTATGTCTATGGGCTTGACCCTGTTACGGTGATTGGAATTCTATGACTAAAACTCATCGCCATGAGTGACAGGTTTAATAAAGTTGAAGGAGGCATTTCGAGGTCGGTCACGTGATGCAAGATTTTCGCTTTCACGCTGCGCATGACAGGCAGCTCTTGACCGATAATGAGCATTCAGACATGTCCATATCATTTAAACAAATCCGCATGGGAGCGATGTTTACTTGCTCATGTGAACGATCTCGAAATACCTCATTGAACGTAGATGCCCTCCTAATAATAAAAGTTGTGAGTAGTGTTAAAGATTTAATTACGTAGGAAAATGGCTGACGTACTGAAATCCAATCGGGTTTTTCTGAAATCTTGTGTTCTACTATAGTTTCTGATTGTCTTTATGGCCATTCTGAAGATTTGCATCAATAAGGTGTGCAAGCAGTGAGCAGCGGATCAGAGACAGTGCACTATGTTTGCGTGAGCTGTGTTCATTTCGTTGAGAGTGCATGAGTGGTGAGCGCGTCGTCCTCTTGTTAAGAACTTGCAAGTCTGCTACTATAGAGGCAGGCGTTATAGATCAAACAAAAAAGGTGTGTAATGATTGTGGGAAAATGAGTACCCAAAACGAAATTAGGAATAAAAGTTAGATTCGTCTATGAAAAGGTCTACACAATATTAAGTTTTAAAATGCAACTTTCGGAATTCTGCGTGGAATAGAAAATATTGTATATCTTTACTTTTCCATACCTTGCTGTTGCTGGTGTCACGACTAAGGTCTAAGATGTATCATCAAAAATCTAACTCTCTAAAAGGTGTAAAATCAAATAGCTCACTTTCTATAAGGCGTATCATCAAATCTAAAGTGTATCATCAAAGATCTTGCTTTATGTGGTGTATTATCAAAACCTTTACTCTCCCAGGTATTTCGTCAAAGAGCTTTGTAAGTGTATTATCGACGTCACCGGAGATGTTGCTCTCTACGGGATATCATCAACGATCAAAGTTCTCTAAGCTATGTCAAAATCTCTAGAGCTCTCTAAGAAGTATCATCAAAGAACCTTCTCTTTAAGTAGTATCGTTAAAGATTTTATTCTTGAAAGAGTATCTTCAAGGATCTTACCCTTTTGTAAGGAATATCATGAAAGATTTTACTATATACGGGGGGATTGTCAAAACTCTTACTAATGTGTATCATCAAAGTTCTTACCTTTGAAACGTATCAAGTAAAAGATATATAAGCTTATCACCAAAGGTCTTTCTTCCTAAGGCGTATCATGAAAGATATCTAAAGTTTAATCATTAAAAAAAAATATTACGGGTATATCATCAAGATCTAGCAAGTGTATTATCAAAAATATTGCGGTCTCTCGTTATCTTCAAAAGGGTTCATCAAGTTTTTGTACACTGTACCCTGTCAGCCTGACATACACGATTGTATGTGGTATCAGGTGAGTATCCGTCTACACTACCAGTTTAAGTACAGCGTTTAATTACATTGTTAACTGTATACATATTTATCTGGCTATCCCACAACATACAGTCCTGGACAAAGTATAAGTTGAAAGAAACGGGAAGAGGCAAATATAAAGAGAGAGAGAGAGAGGAAATAGAAAAAGAAAGAGAGAGGGGTAAAGGGAGAGAGAGAGAGACAAAGAGAGAGAAAAGAGAAGGCCAAAAGAATGAGAAATTTGAAGAGAGAGCATTAATAAAGAAACAGAAATAGAGAAACAAAGATAAAGGCACAAGACAACAAGAGAGGTGGGGAAAAGCGAAAAAAAGAGGAGAGAGATTTTTCACTCTTACCCTGTCCTAAATCTCTCATCTCTTTTTTTGCTTTGAGAGAGAGTACCAGAGTGTAAGAAAAAGAAAGGGAGTCGTGAAGGAGAAGGCAGACAGACATACTGACTGATGGACAAAGAAACTCATACGCCAACATTTATCAGCGTCAGAATGTAGACGTCAGGAAGATAATTCTGTCTTACACGTAACAAAATAAATAAATGTGGCGATGTCAGGCGCCAAAGACACTGTTTACAAATAGGGAATTTCCTGGTTTACAAACACTACATTCACTGTTTGTTCCTACTACTTAGTTTGCTAACCTTGGTTATATGGAGAAGATCAAAGAACTGGCTTGGTGCATAAACCCACATCGCTATCTATCTATCTATCTATCTATCTATCTATCTATCTATCTATCTATCTATCTATCTATCTATCTATCTATC
>JBCEWB010127655.1:0-11328 GCA_039654565.1 Peronia peronii | reverse complement strand
AGTTAGTTGCCGGTGGACAGTCGTCTAAAGTTTAAGACATTTTTCGTAAAATGATGATGATGATGATGATGATGATGGACAAAAAGGATTGGGCAAGATTGTTGGCCCCCCTTTCATCACGACTGCCCCTTTGATATCGGCAGAGATCGAGGGACAGGTGATAAGTGACATTCAACATGGCTCTGAATTCTTTATATCCATCAAAGGGACCTCACCAGACAAGTTTCAGCACGTTTGACCGTACCTACAGGGTCTTAACATGAAATCAAAGCAAAATTATTAATGTTCATAAAGATTCTTGTTTCAGAACCTGAGTCAGTAAGTAAGAGTAAGAGATATAAATTCTGTCCCTATAAATAGTATTGTTTTCCACATTCTATACCCTTTATGTGAAACGGGTTTTACAATCCGAGTTGAACATCTTACATGGCATGACTACTGTGTTATAAACAGTGGTTGTGTGATTTGAAATATGAGATTCATCTCAAGGGTGAGCATGGGACATGTACCGTATAGCAATGTCAGTGTTGGTTCATGTTCTTCACGTTTTTACTTACTTTTGTTCTGTCTGAGAATTCCTTTGGCTTCCTCTTGATCCGGCACGAGCAGACATAGCTAAAGGTGGAAGATCTGAAAAATTACATAAATGCAAGTTCGCCGTTGCCTTCTAGGTAAAATCATAATTATTTGCACATGCATACAGTGTTGTTCATCTGCTCCGCTCAGATTCTGATAGGCTAAATGGGATGATTTAAGTAGGGCAGGCATGGAAAAAATTACTAAACAATTACACAATTAGAAATTTCTGTTAAATATTATAAATACATATTTTTCTGAAAATCCTTATTCCCGTCTCCATAATCTGTCGTTTATGTATAGACATAATAAACAAGTCATGTACATGCATTTTCACATGAAAACTCTGCAGCCTGGATTAATACAACATAAACACATGGAGTGTGGGGTACTAGAGTATCGATACAGATGAATAACGTTCGTCTCTGCTAGTATTAATACAGTAATACAGTCATGTATTTATACTTTAAACAACAACAAAAAAAGTTCAGATCATTTTTTTTTAGTTCTCTTCATCTACCTTATTCAAAGATTTGGGATAAGAAAGTGTTTAATTTCACAGCAATTTTTATTACTTCAGCATGTGTTTCAAAATCAAAAAGCGCTAATGAATGTACCGGTACTTAGATTAGCTAGATCTATGTCAGGTAAATGCTCTGTGGTGCTCTGCTTATTTTATCGCTCACTGCCTGTAGTTTGAATGCTGGAGTGCCCGTTTCTTTTTGTGTCCGGTATTCAACAATCACCCTTTTATCACGACTACCTGGCATTTAGCGCCTAAAAGGCGTGAAGTGGATTCACTATCTAGATTCTAGCGCGTTTCCTGTTCTTTTGACTTGTCCCGTAAGTCCACTTGGGCCATTATTTGATAAGCTTTTGACCCCAGTCAACAACAGCGGTCTAACCATACGCTGGTATCTAATCGACCATGTCTCGCATGTGACTGATCTTATGTGGCATAAATCACCTGAAGCATTACTTGGATAAACATTGGTAATGGCATACATGCATGTTACTGAGACTGTTGTTAGGCCGTTTCACATCATCAGACCCAAAAAAACACCACTATAATTTGGATACTTCATCTTGCCTTTCAAATCCTTTGCTACGGTGTGCTTCTTGTGTGCGATAAAATGACCAGCATCTGGCCCCATACATAATGAAACCAGAGCCCCAATCTCTCCACGGCGAGCATTTTCAACAAAACAAACAAACAAAAATCGAGAACATATTGAAATAGATCTATTTCTATTTATACTTACCTCTGATTTCAACAAACTGATGTTGTTTCTTATCTGATATCAACAAGACTGCATCAGGCTAGACATTCTTTGGCACCCAGCTATATTTAGGCTTGCTGTCGCGAGATTTGTGACACACCGGATTTGTTTATATATGTCGCTATGGTGAGCTCGCCCGCCATGATCGATCGATTGCTTTTGTACCGGGACTGCCATAACCGTGCGCTGCCTACACAATATCATTCAGTCATTCCTTCTGGTCTGATTATTGACGGAGCGTTACATTTCTTTCTGTCCCTCTCCCCCATCCCCCTCCTCCCCACCCATTTTTTTTCTCACCCGATGACATAAATATACTCCATTCATAAGAAGGTGGTTTATGAAGAGATTCGTACTGTCCTCCATATGGGCCTCTATTAGACCATAGATGTCCTCCTCCACTTTCAGTTTCATTTCAGGTTGCTATTTCAGGTGTTTGGGGGCGGGGGGGGGAGGGGGGGGGGGAGAGGCAGCATGTAAGCCTATATTTACCAAGGGATCATACATAGATCTACATCACTTATTCGAAATAAACATTTTGTTGTTGTTGTTGTTGTTGTTGTTGTTGTTGTTGTTGTTGTCGTCGTCGTCGTTGTTGGTTAGTTTTGGTTTGCTTGTTGCTGTTCTTTTGAAAATATATTTCACATGCTTTCTTTATTTCTATTTCTTTATCTGATTATATTTTATTTTCATTTCAATATTATGATTATTTGAATTATAGAGTCGCTATTATCAAGTTTATTGTTGTTGTTAATTATGTTGTTGTCATTACTTGTCGTATTGTTCGAATATGTAGCTTACGTTACTCATGACAACTCAGCCAGACATGGTTACAAACAGATCTAATATTCTCAAGAAAAGAAAGGAGACATTAATTGTGTTCTACACTGTAATAGACAATGTTTATTGTCATTGTTTTGTGGTTGCTGTTACTGTTCTGTTCATTTATCTGGATTTAGTTATCGTTGTAAGCTTAAGTTTCCGAAGAGAGGTGAAAAGGAAAGGAAAAAAAAAATGACGGCAACAAAGTTATTACCTTGAAATATAGGCCCCCTATTCGAGATCTAAGCTATTTACTATATTATCCGGCCGGATCTTTTACAGTTATATCATTTTTATTTTATACCGGTATCATCTTTGTCTATTCTTTGTGTATTTTATTTTATTTTATTTTACTTTGTGTATTTTATTTCAGGCTGTCTTACTTGTTTTTCTTTTCTTTTCATTCTTTTTAAAAAAATTATATTTTGTCTTATTTATTTATTTCCCTCTTTCATTTTATATTATCGGCCCAGGAAGCTCTCTCAAATACACAAAGAACAACATACAGAAATACACTCACGCATCTACATACATACAGACAAACTATGAATTGCTTAAATTGTGTTTCATATTCATGGGAAGAGTGTGATAGAAAGACCTTCAACTCTTTATTTCAATGAGGATTCCTCAAGAATACCTTGGTGTCAAGACCTTTCGATTCGATCCCTTCAAAAGTTTGGCATACACTACATACAGCGTTCTCTTCTTAGAAATACTAGTAACCTACTATAATAATGAAAAATACATAATGCCGTTATCAATAAAGTTTATAAATTAACTTCCAGTATTAGGCCTAGAACTGGGCCTAAAAACCATTAAAAATAAGGACTGATTCAAAACATTGGGAACATTAAATTTGCAAGTTGTTCGATGAGCAAAGGGCCTCGTGAATTAGCTATCCTAAGCAAAGGGGAAGTTAGAGAAAGAACGAGAGAGAAGGGAGAGGAGAGAAAGAAAGGGATAGACTAGAGAACGAGAACGGCAGACAGAGCAAAAAGAACAGAGCTGAAAGAAAAATCATAAGAGAAGAAGAGAGACAGACAGACAGACATTCAGACAGACAGACAGGAGAGGGACAAGATCGAACACAGCCATCAAGTGTATTCACTCTTCAAAACCATTTTGCAACTATTAGTATTACACTTCATTTGACTTTTTCGAACAGTACGGTCTAGCCAAATGAAGCTGAACATGACAACTGTACATTTCTATGTGTTTTCTGGACAATGGAGAGTCAGACCTAGCACCATTGTGTAAACTGTAAATTTATATAAGACCGAGGAAGTATAGGTTAAATATAAGACAGGTGTGAAGCACCTTTGGTGGTTTAATACCTTTCACCCTGCTCTCACCTTATTGTGCCTGTATCGCGTGCTATAAAGTTTACTTTAAACATACTGACACCAGTATCCTTGAAAAATCGATACTCTTCTTAGTGGTGCAGAGGGTCGTCATCGATCACTTTTTCAAGAGTCGACTCATGTAGCAAGCAAACGCCCTTCTAAACATTAATAGGCCTATAATAATACATTTGCAAAAGCTTTTAAGAACCTTGTAGTGTACCGCAAGTGTAGAAGCTATATACAGGGTATTTAGTAGCCTACGTGTAGCAATGGCATAGGTCTTCCTACGAATGTCTGATCACTACAAGTATTCACGACCTAACTTTCTTTTTTAGTTTTTTTTTTTTAAGGGCGGGGGGCCCTTTTTTTTTTCTTTGTACATATTTGCATATATCGCTTTCACTGAGAGATACACAGAGAAAACACTGTATTTCAGTCTTACACTTCCTTCCAAAGCCTTGGTCTCATCCATAAGCTAAAGGCGCGTAACGAAACTGCTAACTAAAAACTGTACTTTTCAAATCCTCACCCTAAGTAGAAGAAGTAAAGAATATGTGAAGAAATATAAATTGTCCAGTCGATGGTTTTGTTTCAGAAGTTGATACCGATCTGATTATCTTCAAGAAGATAAGTAAGGAATAGATGAATAATTTTTGCAGAAAATTATTATAATATTAGGCCTGACATTCGACGCAGATACATAACAGACCCCTATATTAATATGTAGGTAGTACTAGGTACCTACTTTTCCAGTGGCCAGACAGAAGTTTTGTTTCGTTTTTTTCTTAGGTTGTCCGGAATCTGCTAGAGACTATGAATAACAAACTTTGTGCCAGAGGTGACAGTTCTCCTGTAGACGCTATATATAATATATATGTTGATTTTCCAAATGTGCAACTTGCTTTTTTCAAAGAGGCTATACCGAAAGTCCCTTTGTTGGCTGAAAAAACTATCATAATAATATTATGTACACGTTCTGTAGCAGTCAATACATCAGTAGGACTAAACAATAAACATTCCGACAAAACAAGTACAAGTAGGAGTGTGTCTGTGTGTGTGTAGGGGGGGGAGTGATCAAAATTGTTACAGGCAGATGATATTACAGCAATAACGTAGGGCAGCCATACTGTAAAGTTCTGTTCTCGCAGTTTCCTCTTAGATAAGCTCAGAACTAACTGGTAGGCTCATAAGTATGTCGGCCAGCTTTAAAAAAGAATCCTGGGCTAAGGACCACCATAAAGCTTACATAGATTTTTCATTAAACTTGATGATCAGTTTAGTTTGCCCGTACTTTATCATGGTACGACTATACAGTATCAGCACAATGAGAACGGCACACATTCATACATATTCTTGCTTAAGTCCACGCTCCGAAATGTATGAAGAATAAAACCAAACAACACGAAGCAAACAAACACCTAACACAAATACGTACACAGAAAAACAAGAAGACACGGCAACAAAGGCATCAAACAAATAGGCCTGCGTGTATGTTAAAGAGGCAGTTTAATCTATAAAATTTATTTTGTACAGAAACAATCAAACAGACCAAATGTGTTCGCTATTTCAAATTTAAATTGATTTGAGGTCTATGTAAAATCTCTCGTAAATGAAAATGAATGAGGGTGTAATTGTTGTGAATGCCAAACATGTACATGTATATAATAACATTATACAGATACACAATTTAACAAAAGAGTACTGTTCCACACACGTTATTTTATTACTAATGTTTCACTATCAACAACTGGAGCATTTTACTGAATAATTAGAAGACACATCATTGTTATGATCCTCTGTGCACTCTTACCGTCGACGTTGTCCTCATAGTCTATATAATCCAGAGATTTCAGAGGTTATAATTGTCATAAATAATTTTGTAAACAATATCACTGTTATGTGATTTCACATATACTACTTTCACTTACTAATCATACAGGACTTATTGTGCTTGTTTTAATTTTTGACGATTGCAGTCCAGTGTAATACTTTTGCTAGTTTTTGGTAACAATGGTACCAATTTAAAAATACATCAGCCACATGTACAGTTTTTTGTTGTTGTTTTTTTTAAGTACCATAGTTGTAATATCAAGTACGTTCAAAGGTGTGAATCGAGAGGGGGGGGGTGGGGGGGGGGGGGGGGGGGCACAAATCAATAGAGAAATATACAAGAATAGCCCACCGAATAAAACCAAACTATAGGAAAGTGACACACTCCCAATGTGTCACTTTCCTCTGCAGTTATATCTGCCTTCAAAAAAAAAAGAAAAGAAAAAAAGTATTTATTTCTTATCATCCAGTTTTCCCAAATTTGCAGGCTGTCAAGTTTCAAACAGAGTATAAAATTTCTGTTTTTTTTTCCTTATACTGCTTGTAAAACACCCATCGTTTGCTGCAAAGAAAAATATATAGGGCTGGTCAAAACGATCTGCCATTTAATTCTACTTTTACCCAATCAGCCATAGTAATGTTTTGGCAGGCAAGGCTACCCAGTATGCGCAGGTTAGGCTATTACTACAACGGCTGGAAAGATGCTACTTGGCCCCTTCTGTGTGCCATACTTTCCCGACTTCCTAGTTCCCTGTGCTCTATCAGTCTGGCCATCTATTCCACCGACAATAAGCTTTCTCTCTCTCTCTCTCTCTCTATCTATCTACATAACCCCCCCCCCCTTTCTTTTGCCCTCATCTTAATGGGATAAAAGAGAAGAAGGGGAAGGAGGAGAGAACGTTGTAGAAAAACTAGATGGCTCTCTGAAACCACCTACCCACTTAAAAGTGTGAACTGCAATAGAAACCTGTTTTGGCAATACGATTTTTTCCTTGAAAACTTTTGTTTCGAAAAAAAAAAAATCGAGATTTAGTTTTGTGGATGTCTCAAAGAAAGAACGAAAGAAGGAAAGAAAGAGAGAGAGAGAGAAAGAAAGAAAGAGAGAGAGAGAAACAAAGAAATCTCTCTTTTTAAAAAAAAAAAAAAAAAAAAAAAGAGAAAAAAAAAAAAAAAAAAATCTTTTTTTTGAAAAAAAAAAAAAAAAAAAAAGCCAGATCGAAAAAAAAAAAGGATTTTTTTCCTGAAGCTTTGGAGAAACAAGAAGAATAAAAAATAAAAAAAAAAAAGAAGAAGAAAAGAAAACCCGGAATGCAAAGAAAGGAGCAAAAACAATGCGGTTTCTGGAGAATGAACTGGTGCACTAGGCTGTTACTTAACACTCTGGGAAACTATATTCAATAAATGGTTGAATGGACAAAATATATAATCAAGCTGTGATGAAAACTGCCTATTATCAAAGTACCAGCGAGAGGAGGATTTACGAAGTACAATTATGCAGACCAACCCCACTCACTATTCCACAGATTGACAACATACGACGAACGTCTCACGTCTCGCTCACCCCGGGGCACTCGTCAAATCAGACAGCACTCAAAATGAGGGTAACCCGGCGAGCGAGTTAGTGATGAGAAACACAAGAAAGCAGACGGTAGACGAGCTTGGAAAATAAGTGCTGATCATGGAATGATGTGCGCTATATACATCCTTTGATGAGTATTTTCCCTATCCCCTATCTCTTTTTGTCTATCTGTCTGTCTCCTTGTCTGTTTGCATGTCTACAGCCTGTCTGTCTATCTGTCTGTACGTATGTCTGTCTGACTATCTGTTCATCTTTTCATCTATTTTATTTTTTTTCTTCTTATGTGGGCTAACTTGCTGACACATAAGTTAAAATATCGGCGAAGGCTGAAATTAATTGATTTCACATGCTGAAAACGAGTGCAGGAATATGACCGGAAAGAAGAGGAAGGGAGAGGGAGCGGGGTGGCGAAATTGTATGGTTTACATTATATAATATTTTACACATTATTTTGTGAAAATTCTCTCGCTATTGGCTCAGCCTTTAACGTATCTACAAACTTCCAGATTATATTATCTATTCATTTGTGATGAAAAGATTTGTGAATATGTATATTATTTTTGAGACATTCGCATGACATGTGATTTTCACACGATATGTACCAATGTGACTTGATTAGATAGCTCGTTAAAATTCTCATAGCCAGGAAACAATAAAACCATGCATTAATATGACAAATTAATGTAATATAAAATGTGATAATCAAGTATACCTTAATACATGTTAACTCATGTGCAAACGCTATTGTCTGCTTACTCTGCGAAATATGAATACAATATTGACAAGTTCATGGTACTTGAGAAGGCCGTGATCGTTGGTCCGTTGTCGAGAGACAGAGAGACAGAGGGAGGGGAGAAAAAGAAAGAAAGACAAACAGAAAGACAGACAGACAGAAAGACAGGATGAATCAATGACTGAACGAAAGAAAGAAAGAAAGAGAGAGAGAGAAAGAAAGAAAGCTCTTCCTACAGAAAAGAAAATACAAAAGGAAGTTTCGTTTTGACAACCTTGGAAAGCGAAGAAAAATAACGAATAACATGGGGAGGAGAATGTAAAAGGCGGAATAGTAACAGGAAATGGTTAAAATACCATCGGGAAAACAAACAAAAATCAAAGGAGATATACAAACAAACAAGAGTAATGTGGATTATATCTGTCCACTCCCCCACCGGAGGGCGAAAGTTTGATGAATTCACTCGCCTGAAAGATGGGGACAAAATCGTGTTAACCCTAGAAGCGCGAGAAGGAACTGCTAAAGTGCTGATGTTTCAAACAACATTATCTATTCTTGTTCAAGAAATCACAGTTTAGCCCTCCTGGCAGTACTACACAAGGTTGAATGGTTGGATGGTTGGCTGGCTGACTGGTTGGTTGGTTGGTTGGATCGTGGTTGGTTGGTTGGTTGGTTGGTTGGCTGGGTGGGTGGGTGGCTGCCAAGGTCGTTGTTGGTTGGTTGGTTGGGTGGGTGGGTGGGTGGGTGAGTGGCTGCCAAGGTCGTTGTTTGTTGGTTGGTTGGTTGGTTGATTGGTTGGTTGATAGGTTGGGTGGGTGGGTGAGTGGCTACCAGGGTCGTTGTTGGTTGGTTGGTTGGTTTTCTATTATTATATGTAATGAGCCAGTCTTTAAGACGATCAGATCTCTGCGATTTGTAGAGTTAAAAGCAAGAGATTGGGTCAGATACAGATCGAGCAGTGAGCGAGGGCAGGCAAGCAAAACCCTGGAAAGTTCGCCATGTAACTCCTAACTAGCTGGCCAAACGGTGATGAGGATCTAGCTAGGGTAGTTCTTCACACGCCAAAAACCTTATGTAACAGAGAGAGTGGCCGAGGTGGATGGATGCTTGTGTGATCTTGTTTGTTGCTTTTTTTCCCTCAGTAGGGCAGAGGTGAATAACCTCCCAATCAACCTCTTCCATTTTTCTTCCCTTTTTCGGTCCAGTACCTAATGATATCTACGTGTCAATTATTAATATTCTTTTTCTTATTTCTTTATTACGACAGGAACAGAGACAGATAAGCAGACTCTCAAATAGGAGAGAAGGTGCATAGACAGGCAAAGAAACGCTCAAACAAGTCGGCAAACGGGCAAAAGAAAGACAGACAGACAGACAGCCAAACAGGCAGACAGAGAGATAGAAAGACTGGGGGAAAGTAGGCAGATAGAACGACCTATTGACAAACAGACTGAAATACACATACAGAGAGAGAGAGAGAAGGAGGGAGAGAGAGAGAGAGAGAGAGAATATAGGCAACGCAATGAATATAGAAGGAAAATGAGAGAGCAGGCATATATATTATACAAGCAATGACACTTTGAAAACTGTTAAGCTGTTGGCGAAAAACGGCTGATGGAGCCGGAAAGACACCATAGCGATGAAATGCTTATGTTTACCTGCTGTCTATCCTCTGACACGAGGGGATGACGAGTGTTAGTTATTTTCAAGGTGCAATTTCAACGGCTGTCGTTTCAACCAACAAGGAAAGAAAGAGAGAAAATCAATTCCTTGCTCATTCAAGCTTCTCTTCTGAGAGATCCTTACCCCGGCAGCTGGTGCCGAGATACGTATCCCGTACCTGGAGATTTGCCAAAACTTCGAATTTTATGACCGGGCGTTCTATGATGCATGATGAGTTAAAAACTGCTGAGTCTATCGGCTGCACATAATTATTGTTTGGTGGAGAATTCGAGAATTCAAAAATGTCGCGCTAACATCGTATTCTGTACTCACATATTAGATATATCGCATTGTTTATTTCACTTATGTTTTTGTCTTCATTTTATACTAGGTGACAGACGACGCTTATGCCCGTACAGTATAAGATAAGATAGATAAGAAAAGATATGATAAGATAAACTTTATTTGCCCTCAAAAGGAAATCCCATTCACATTGAGGAGATACAATACAGATCTATTTTATACTAGAAGTAGAAGAGAACCCACGGCCTCCGTGGGAGATTTAAAAAAAAATATAGCTCTGCGCCTTGAAGTGTATGGCAAGTGTGCGCACCTCGATGTTGATATTTTAGTTGATTAAACCGAATGTTACTCAAAAAAAACGTGTTTTGAACGCGTCATACTATCGAACGTACAATTCGGATCAAGCACCCTCGCGAGTTTATTATTCAATTATTATCGCATTTGTAGAGTAACGCCAAAGATAATAAGCTTTTTTCAGGTTTGTGTATATAGAAACACAGATCCATATGCAACGATATTGTGTGCCAAATTTCAGATGGGTCCATTCAGCAGTTTTCGAGTCCATAAGCCTATTGTGGGTTTTCTTGCAATTTTCTAATATGGATATATTATGTGACACATTCACATTACAGGCAGACAAAAATATCACTCAAAGCATCAGAACAAGGCAGACTCACGTTCCAAGGATTTGTTCCAAGGATAGCTCTTATAAAATACTTTTTAAAAAATCTATTTAATAATTTTTACACACACTCAAATATAACAATATTAAGTGATAAACCTATTGCATACCCTCACTCTTTAAAATCTGTATTTTGTTTACAATGCTATGGGTTATAGGAGTAACCGTAAAACTGGGCATATATATATATATATATATATATATAGATATATATCGATTTTCTTGACACAAAAAAAAAAAAAAAAAGAATTCGGTAGAATGGCAGAGTGTATTTGAGCATGTGTCTGCATCCTCATACCTTCACTTCTTCCATCCTGTATCCAACTCGCCTTTACCTATCGAATCTAATAAGTTCAGGCAATGGCGAAAGCTCATGTACTTTAACAAAGCGCCTTTTTCATCACATAGTTTAATTCTGGGAGTCTTTTCCGGCCACCAGATGCCTGAGTAGAATGGGGGGGGGGGGGGGGGGGGGGGGGAGGGAAGGGGAAGAAAAAAAGAAAGAGGGAGAGGGAGAG
>JBCEWB010127644.1:0-11329 GCA_039654565.1 Peronia peronii | reverse complement strand
GGAGAGAGGTTTAGTTTACATCATGGAGAGAGGTTTAGTTTACGTCATGGAGAGAGGTTTAGTTTACGTCATGGAGAAAGGTTTAGTTTACGTCATGGAGAGAGGTTTAGTTTACGTCATGGAGAGAGGTTTAGTTTACGTCATGGAGAAAGGTTTAGTGTGTGAAAAAGGGCTGTGTGGGATGTAGAAAACTCCTCATGTCAATTTTTTTCTCGAAAAAAAAAATAAATAAACGCGTTTTTCTCAAAAACCCGTTTGTTTTGTCACAATTTTGCTATGTACTAGTCAAACCAGTTCACACCAATTTCTCCTAAATCCAAATACCCAGAGCATTAATGGAGGTTCAGCGAAACATGTTCTGTGAATAAAAGAAATGATAGAGACAAGTTTAAACGATGAAAACTGGTTGTATGGCACTACTTGCATTCGTCAAACATAGTATTTACTTGTAAAAGACGAGGAAAACCTACTGGATTGATGGAAACGTTATAGAGATAGGATGTTTTTAGCAAGATTCTTGGTGTCTCACACAAAGACCTTATTACTAGCTTGGCAGTTCAGACCAGATTTAAGCAGGCCGCTGGACAATATGAAAGCCTGTTGTCCACAGTGAAAAGCGAAAATCGGAGGTATAGTCACCTATAAAAATCAACAGGGCTCGTAATGCCTCTTTTACACAGAACAGTGGAAGGCAGTTGAAGGAGAAGAACACAGACAAAATGATAGAGAACAACATCATTGACAACTTGTATGGGAACGTACAAAACCAGGAAGATTGCAAGAAGCTGGTTGCAAAGTCTCTGACGTCCCAATGCCTAGCGGTCGTCAACATTCGGGAAGAGGATAGGATAGAACAGAACACAAAGTCATTTTCATGATTCATGATACAGGTCTGCAGAAGAAGAACCGGTGTTTCCATTGAAGGCTCCTCTGACAAACAAATTTAGTCATGGGGTCGTGTGCTCCAGTTCAGATGCCTTGGAATAACCATCTCCGACGATACGTCCAAACCAGAAATCACCGTCAGAACCGCTCAAACTTCTGCAGACTCAGGCAGACTAAAGCCAATCAATAAAGACAAGAATACATGCCATTCATATTGGTTATTCTGTCTTCTTGTTTGCATGTGAAACATCTACATTGTCTACTGAATTGGAGAAGAAGATTCAGGGCACCGAAAGTCATGCTTTCTTAAAATCTTGGACATCACAGAAAATGTCAACATCCAAAACAGTCTGGAACACCAGAGAACAGCATACAGGATCCTGTGATGAACTACTGGCTTTTATTAAAAAGAACTTCAGTGTTACGGCCATCACCAAGATCCAACGACCTAGCCAAAGCAATATTATATTCCTGGGCACAGTAATTCTATTTACGGAATATGACACTAAATTTTGGCGTCTCTCATTTATCACCTGGAGAGAAAAAAAAATGCACTTTTTAGAGCATGCAAATCAGTAGTCTTTTCTTAACGTAAAAAGTTTAAAACATATTATTATTAGTAGTAGTAGTAGAGGAATGCTTAAACTATGCTGAAAAAGACGTTTCGTTGAAGGACGTGAAAGGCTTTCTCTGTGTTCAGTATATCACAGTCATTATTTTATAGCATGAATAGATGGACATATGGGTGGGAAGCGGAAAGGAGGATGGGGTGTTGAGGCAACTAGACCAACCCAGACATCATGTAATAACTATACTACCATAGATAAGGTTGGTTTGTCGAAATAATTACGAAACTTAGGCCACAGCTTGCAGAATGTATATAATACGGACAATTTGTTCAATTATTTTCCCTTTGCTGCATACCTTTTTATCGGCATAATCATCACCATGATCCTTTTGGTCCTGTCTGAAAGGTGATCATCGCGATACAAGCGGTATGTTTTGTTACTTTTTCTCTTTATTTTTTCCTTCCAACCCCAAATGGTGCAGACCAGAGCAAGCAAAATGCCTATATTATTGTAAAAACTCATCACATCACCAGCAGAATTGCCATAATTATTGCTGTTTTCATCTGATGTGGATACTTTTTTTTTATTTCTTCTTCTCTTTTTTTTTCTATCTTTCTCTACTGTTCTTGTTTTTCTTCTCTGTTTTTGTTTTCTTTTGTTCAAATTTCGTGAGTGACGTAGTACGTTTTTAAGTTCATACATTTTGTTTCCTTCAGCATATGAATTTGGTAATCTTCAGTGTAACAAGGCCTATTCTCGACACCACACTATGCAGTCTTTTTGCACCGCCGTGTTGAAACCGTACGAAACTTTGCAGAAGGTGAGTCAATTTTACGCAGAACTTTAAAGTACCATTTCTATTGCTAAATATTTTCATTCCTATTTTTTTTTGAAGGTATCATTTTTGATCGAATATTTCGTTTATGAGATTTGATTTTGTCCAATCTAAACTGTCGGTTCAAGGGTAATAATAACATGTTTTCCTGCTCAAGACAATTATTATTAAAGTATTATTAAAGCTGCAAAGAAGACAAGCGGTTTTTATTTGTGAATGTAAAGTATAAATTAAGAGTAGTTCGTTAACTAGAGATATGTTAATATTGTTCCATGAATCTGCACAACTCATAATGATGTGTCAGACTTCCAAATTGTGAGACGGAGGCTGAACATAAGCCCACCACAGACGGGGTGCTAAACTCAATATTTCACAAACTGACCACGAGTCGACTGGGGGTGAAATTCTAGTGTAGATTGATACAAAAAAAAACTGTCTTGGAACTCTCATAAATTAAACGTTGAATTTGGTCATAAAAACTGGCAATCACTTCACCAGTCGGTATTTTGGAAAGTCATATTACTTGTCCAATTGTGACACCAAAGACAGACCTGTGTGGTAAGAGAGGATGAGGAAAGACACAATTTAGTAACAATATTCAAGAGATACAAAAAAGGAGTGTCGCACAAAAGTGCGCCCGGTACCACAAGTCGGACAACTACTGATGTTTTGATGTATTTTTTTTCATTTGCCCAGTGACAGCAATCTAAAGATAGTCGACTGTAATCATAACATTAAACAATAAAAATAATGTATGTTCTTTAGCTATATTAAGCTGTATGCTAGTTATTGATTCAAAGTGAACATGTTTTGAAAGAGATAAATAAAATATAAGACAATATAAACAAATTAGCTAAGAAAGATCTGCATTGTTCTTCCTGTTAAAAATTGTTGTACTTTTAAATTTATAATACCATGACCAGATCTTTCTTTTTGTTTTGTATAGAAGAAGGTCAGGGAAGTAGTAACAGATTTATCTTTCACCTCATCTCTTTTTACTGTCACCACTATTACGTTCATTGCAGCAACTACTATTCCGGTTCCTGCTAATACTACTATTATCACTTCTGCCACTACACTACAAACATTACTATTACTACTACTACTACTACTACTGTTATTGCTACCATTGCTACCACTGCTTACAACTGCCACAATTGCTAATGCTAACAATTCTTAGAAAGTATCACAAATCCGTTCCTCACCAACTTTATCAAGATGTCCGTTTATTTCTGAATCTGTTGACAACGTATACCTCAAAATATTGTCCCCGTCTTTGGTTATCCATGCTGAGACCAAAATTGGCCAGATCTGTTTTGTCATGGGATGTGTACAAATGGTCCCTTCTCTGTATCGTGTGTTATTTCAAACTATTTTGACTTGTAGAAATGCAAGTATGTTTGAAGCAGTGATGGCTATCCGCGAATAGCGGACAAACAAAACCCAGAGAGTCCTGTTCTTGTGTAGGCGAATCTGTGGCTATGCTCAGATAGCAAAAAAAAAGAGGCCTTCAAGGTAATGGCAATTTCATATGAAGTGGCCACAACAACTGAAGTATCCTCCCTAATATGTTATGTACCTCACAGACGTAATTGTCTATCACCTGATCACAAAAACTAAATCGCTCTAACTCAGAACTTCTCAAATGCTGCATACGCGGACAGCCAACGCCATTCAACAATGGTGATCTAAGAAGTTTGCTCTGTCAATGTAATCAGACATTAAAACTCACAGCTTGTCGTGTGGATTCTGCGTTGTAATAGTGACACATATGGAATCAAGACCAGCCTGGAAAATATCCTGATCTCATTAAAGAAAAAAGAAATACAAAAATAGCATTAACAATAATAGAACATGAAAACAGATCATGTTCTATAATATATGGGCCAAAAAAGCACACATTGTAATTGACAGGAAGAAACAATTCTATTACAAGCCGCTGAGATGTGTCAAATTAAAACTTCGATACCGATGTCTTGCATTAAGTCGTTCAGTTCATTTCAACTTGTTGTCATCATCGGGCTCCTTTTAAATGTAGATTCATTGAGGACTTTCAAAGCAAACGTGGAATCTTTAATTTTAATGGCCTTGTCAAAAGGATAGGCACAGGCGGCTGTGTAAGCATAGTTTATAAATATGTGACTCTGTAAATAAAACTGGTGAACCTCAGAGTGAAACGGACATTTGGAAATTAGGTCTCCAATACCGAAAGAGCGTTAAGTTTATTTTGTGATTTCCATGCTAATTATTATTTTTAAAATTTATTTCTACTATTTGTAGAGGAAAGGGCATTTTACCATTTTCGTTTAAACAACTGCGTCTGTTCATTTTAAACCGTATAAACCGCCTTCTGTTCCCGGGCAAAGGACACTCTACACATCATCCGCCATGACTGAATTTGTTTTTTAAACGCTGACCAAGGATTAGGTGCCTGCTCCTAAGCAAAAAACTTATTTTGGAGGTTTAACTCTACAGCAGGATGAGAACTATTACAATCTGCATTTTTTTTCAGTGACTCAATGGTTCTCTCTCGCTTTTGAGAAATGGAAGCCCGGTGTCGAGCCTTCTCGGAATAGGGAGAAAAATGTGTGTACGTTACACCTGCTGAAAAACCCTTGTCATTTTAAAAATGAGATGGACAGGCAGAGATGCCAATGCCCGGACACAATTTCCAATTTTCAGATTTCCACTACAAAAATTTCTCTCACCAAACTGGGCAGAGATCATCTTACTTTCGCAAAATTGAAAGACTACATACATAACAATTTAAACAACAACTACAACAAAATAGTCATCTTCTTTCTTTAGAAATATTCCGGTTTTACTCCTCGCTAAGCAGAATCGTCAAGCAAAGTCCCAGTTTTTACAACACAAGGTGGAACACAGTTCTCCGTCCCAGCTGTGACTTGGCATTCACAGATTACAGGGTATCAACTGTCTATAAAATCATGGACAGTTCACCCTAGACCATAATGGACTGCTTCACTACAACCAGTATCTTTTCTCGAGGATCTGTTTACCTTACAATACTTGGACAAACATTTTTGTATGTGCAGTATAAAGAATGACTTGCATCGTAATGAATACTCTATTGCTCCAACCTACTGGTAAGTACTTATCTGATGGTTAGTCAAGCCAAGTTCGCCATATCAGCTATAATTTGCCATGGCCTTTATTATCTAGTTGTTTTTTCTGCGCCAGATGTAGCCCAACCTGTCGATATTCATGAGATATGGACTGACTGGGTGATATACAGAGAGAGAGAAAGAGAGGGAGAGGAGGAGAGGAGAGGGAGGGAAGGGAGAGAGAGAGAGGGAGGGGAGGGGAAAGGGAGGGAGGGAGGGAAGGAGAGAGAGGAGATAGGGAGAAAGAGGGAGAGGGAGGGAGAGCGGAGAGAAGGATGGGGAGCGGGAAGGAGAGGAAATTGAGAGGGGGCAAGAGAGCGGGACAGGGAAAGAGGGAGAACGGGAGAGAGGGAGAGGAAGAGAGAGGGGGAGAGAGAGATTGATAAAGGGGGAGAAAGAGAGAGAGAGAAGGAGAAAGAGAGAGAGAGAGTGAGAGATGGGAAGTACGAGGGGTAAAATTAAAATACCATGTTTTCCCTGAAATTCATGGCTCTGATCTCAGACTTAAGTTCTTTAATGTCTGTTAATCACGTTTTTAAATCTCGAATATTCTTTAATATGTTTACTATGTGTCTGTTTCATTTATTATCATATTAATATATTGTACCAGGCACATCTTTTTTCCAGACCAACAGTTCTAAATGACTGATAAACAAAGGTTATACTTTAACAAAAAAAAAAGGGTTCTCATACACTGTTTAGTCAGACATGGCAAGCAGATGAAATATCAATAACAACATCAACAGCAATTTCATGACAATCATCAAAGTGGAAACTAAGCGAGGCAAGATTGGATGTAAGAAGTGATAATCATAACAATTCAACGTTTGAATGAAATGGTTAGAGAAAAAAAACAAAACAATTAACTATCACGACATCCTTTTCATTTTTGGTCACCAAGTGTGCCATATCGCCAGTTTTATTGACACTAGACTTTAATTTAGGAATTGTGACTTATTTTACATATATAACTAGTTATAAGTAAATCGGCACCATTATATAATACCTTTGCGCCTTTTCCGATCATATTATTTTTCCGGTACTTATTTGACTTATTGACCTACATACTTATCGATCAGACTATGGCTGACTGAGGGCTATCATTGGACTGCCAGTCCACCATCCTTTCCCCTCATTGCACGCTGCATCACTCAAGGCACGACAGCGAGAAAACTACGCAAGGTTCTACATCTTATGTTTCGTGCTGACTTCGGACATATGTGTTTGGTAAAATAACTGAGTCGTCACTGAAGTGAAAAATCAACCAGTGCTTTGAGTAGAACCTTCTTCATTTTCGACCTCAACTATCCTGTGGCTTCTACGGCTGTCGTAGTAGTGTCTTTAAAGGTGAGACAGCCAACCTCCTCCAACCCTCTCTGTCCTCTACTGCTCTTTTGGACTAATAGGACCCAACAAATCTCATTTTTTGACTACTCTCTGATGCTTTTCCTTTTTTTTCCGTTTGCTCCTTCGTCTGCAGCTGCTTCTCGTTGTGTCTTCTAAAACAGATTACGATAATGTGCTGTGTTTGCCTCTTCATCCTCGTATGACAATATAAATAAGAAATATTAGATCCCGTCAACTGAATTGAAGGTTGATAAAGCCTTTTTCGGTGTTGACTGAGATTTGTAACAGCTAAAAATTCATAATAAACAGAAGTGTTCACTGATGAAGTCTTTCAGTAAAATCTTAGAGAAGTTTGACATATTAAAGTTATATGATAGGGAAAAAAAGCAGGAGGGGGGGGGGTGGTTTGGAGGGTTGGGATTGCGGAAAGGGTTAAAATTCGAACAATTTGAATGGATTTCTTATGAAACGATTGCATCAAGAGCAGAAGAATCAGACTTTCAACAAGTCTCACGATAATGAGCACAGAATGAGAATTTCAGAAAGAATATAGGCCTACAACTCTGACATTTCATATTTTCCAAGAAGATTTGGGCTCCAGGGAAATCGATATTTAGTAATCTCTAATTTAACCTAAATTAGCGAATTAAAATATAATCCAGTTTTAACCCCAAAAGTATCAGTAAACGTTTGAGCTGCCAGATTTTAAGGATTATTCATTTTCAAGAGATAATAATTTAGGTCTAAAGACAATGTTAGGAAACGTGTAATTGTATTTTGTTTTCTAAAAACGTAATTCAGATTTTATAATCTGATGAACAAGTTTTCCAATTTTACATCGGCCCGTGGCACTTCCAGTGTTGAGATAATGAAGTGACACAACCAGCACTTATTTCACATTGTAGCATGGTATGAGATGTGGTTTAGACGTACATGGTAGTTGTGAGGTACCCCCAGAGTATGGTCTCTCATGTGCAATAGAATATCCATGGCCAATCCGCTATCGTCAATCCCTTTTTTCACATCTGATCTGATGTTTGGACCACTGACCAGATAGTCACATCAAGAGGCTTATGCAGATTGTTTTGTCTTTTGGTTGATTTCGCAAGCTGATGATTGGCAGGTGATGTAGTGAAAGGAGCCGAAATCAGGTGTATAATCAGAATCTTTATGTAACATTGAGTAACAGTAACAGCGATAGTTCTATTTGCTTGTGGAAAAGTAGAGGATGAGTTGACAGTTGGCTCGGGTACTTTGAGCGGGACTGTGTGCGGAGGGGGGAGGAGGTGGAGGGATATCAGTGGATGGAATGAGTAAGACTGACCGTATCATTACTCTTTAGCACAGGACAACAAAAATTGGCAGAGCAATAAGGTGGTAAAGTGTGATGGGCTTTTTTTGTGAAAGTAGCGTAGAGAAGATCTCTCCATCCTAATCAATATCACAGAATTTTATCATAATATCAGTCAAATGAAGGGAGGAACGTGTGCTTGTGTGCGGGAAACGGGTTAAAGGGAGGAGGTTGAGGGGGGGGGGGGGCGGAAACTAAACCAGAGCAGGCATCATGCAATATTAACATATATAATTCTAATTGGTGTCAGTGAGGGTGGTTATTTGTCGAAATAATTATGAACATTAGGTTGCAGCTGGCAAAATGTAACAAGAGTAATTAGTATAATAATAGTTAAAGTAGTAGAATACTCATTTTCCTTTGATGTTATACTTTCTAATGATCACAATCCGCATTCACAGGGCCCTATTGTGAAAGGTCGAGGTCAGTGCAAGCAATCACCTACACTGGATGAAAACGACAATAATTATGATAATTGCGCTGATGACGTGGTACGTTTCACATAATGGTACTTCGTCCACGCCCAAATTTGTATAAATTCGTCAACGTTTTTTACAGTGTCACAGAAACCAACCTCGTCACTATAGTCTTCAGCCTATCGGCATAGCTTGTTGAAACTACCACCCAGTGCCAAACTTTATACAAGGTGAGTCAATAGTTACCAATTTAAGGCAAAATTTTTAAACTGTGATTTCCATGCTAATTACTATTATTTTTTAAATTTATTTCTACTATTTGTAGAGGAAAGGGCAGTTTACCATTTTCGTTTAAGCAACTGCGTCTGTTTATTTTAAACTGTATTACATTTAGCCTTCTGTTCCCGGACAAAGGATACTCTACATATCATCCACCATGACTGAATTTGTTTTTTTGTCAACTTTTAAAGGCTAAGCCAACGGCTGAAGAGTACAGATTCAGTTCATTTTCATTTGGAATTTATAAATCCACAATACAGCGTCATACAGCTTTGTATTACTTCTTGGGTTTGAAATATTCGTGAAAAAGGCAAATAGAGAATCTAAAAACTAATTGTTGACGTTACAGTGATATTACATTATTATATTGAATCTCATCAACTGTGAAAGAAATTTCCTTTGGGGGAGGAAGAAGTTTATCTTATCTCTATTTATTGTTCAAAATGATATATTTAACTTTGCTATGTCATTCATAATTTTATTCAGGCTGTGCCTCCTAACAGGAGCTTTATGTCATCCTGCTATTTTCTTTTATTCCTTGCGTGTTCAATTGAGTAGTAAAGGTTAATTTGAATAAGATCCAGATTTGGTTAAAATATAATTTGATTATAAAGACTCCATAATGTTATGTTTAAATTTATTTTACTCCATCAACCGGAAAGAGGAAAAAATACAAAACAAAAAACAAACAATCAAAACAAGATCCAGATTTGGTTAAAATATAGTTTGATTATAAAGACTCCATAATGTTATGTTTAAATTTATTTTACTCCATCAACCGGAAAGAGGAAAAAATACAAAACAAAACAAACAAACAATCAAAACAACCCCCCTCCCCCACACACCAAAAAAAAAAAAAAGAGAGAGAGAGAGAGAGAAAAGAAGAAAAATTCATAGTTAGTTCTGCTCTAAATTATTATATTGGCAAAGATTATTTGGAAGAACAGGATATTTTTTGGTCAATTTTTTAATCGAAGCGTTAATTTGTGAAATTTATGTAGTCGTATTAAAAATGATTCAAAAGGTCAGGCCCACATTCATTTGAGCAACAAAGAACATAGTCCTAATATTTCAGTTGTGAGTATATGAACCATTACTAGGTTCAGTCAATCAGTTATGCAATAACTACTGCAGGTGAACTTCTATGAAATCAAACAATTGAGGAACAGCAGAAAATGCTGTTGAATGAGTTATATTGATAACTATAAGTCCTGTTTTATATCGCTTGAATATCATTACCAACTTATTTCTGCTTTTGCTGTCAAAGTTCGTCACGTATGATTGCCCAAATAGTCGATGGTGAAACGATCGACATTTTTTTTAAAGATAATATTACAATTTTTAATTATGAGTGCTAGAGATTAGTAGCTCGTATGGAATTGTGTTAAAATTCGACCCCCCGTCCATTCGTTAAGTCAGATGAAGGGAATATTGAGTTTCGCATTCCTTGTTGATTTAATCCGGAACCCCGGCCAAATGCCAAAGTCAGCAGAAACAGAGATGAACGTCTGTGTGTAAGATGGAGAGGAGGGGGTAGGGTGGAGCTGCACTTCACTCTACTATCCCCGGCGAATCCTGCCCCTCCTATTCTCATTCTTTCTCTCTCTCTCTCTCTCTCACAAAAACACACTACGTCACCTCCCCTCCTCTATCTCTCCTTAATCCTTGCTCAATTAGTCATACTAATCATAGTACATTAGTAAGATGCTTAGGCGAAATGATGAAATACTTGTAAATGTGCTGAACGTAAAACAGCCTTGTAACTCTCTTGTTTAATAGTACTTCAGAATTACAAAATCAAATCATCTGTTGTTATTTTCATATGGCATTGAATGATCGGGGCAGAAAATTCAAATTAACGTATGTGTTACAATACTTGTGGTGAAGTCAACAGCAGCCGTTTTACTGCCGTGCTTGTTCCAATGGAAAAAAATCAATTTTAATCGGAGGTCAACTTGAGGGAGTTCTTCTGTTATATATGTATATTTTTTTTTTGGGGGGGGGGAGGCGGGGATGGGAAAAGAGATGAGCTTGAAGGAAGGGGGAGTGGGATGAAAGGGATGTTTCTGGAAGGGACGGGGGAATGGAGGGATTCCCAGTTTTTTTTCTAGGTAGTGCACACTTTGAAACTGTATGATTCCCTTTATCAAGCGTGTTAAAGTTAACTTTCAGAAGTCAGGAAACTTGGACAGTAATTTTTTTTACCGTTAGCATCTTTTATATTCGTACTTTCATGCAGACATACTTTAACATAAAAAACATACCCTAATACAGATGTTCTTAAAGTGATAGAAGAACTTAACCGCTTCACTGCTAGCCAATTTTTGCGTTGTTTGCAGCCCTGTGCTAAGCACCAACGATACTCAATCAGTGTCGCCCGCTCAGTCCGCTGCTACCCCGTCGCGCCTCACGATGGTCACCCAGCCACGCCCAATGTGCGCCAATCAACCGTGAATAAGACCGAGAGGGAGACGAACGGGCACCTGCCTTCTACCCCCTCCTCCTCCTCCTCCCCCCCCCCC